>JASFCZ010000008.1:1754-31591 GCA_036937155.1 Cyathus pygmaeus
GCCCGCGCCCGCGCCCGCTTCGACACCAACCGTGCTTAGTTTCACCAGAAGCCCAACGCTCCCCGACGATCGGCCGACGCCACCACCTAGGCCAGCTCCTAAGACTGGAATCGACAGAATCGCGGAGATGCAGGCTCAGAGAGGAGAGTACAACGAAGTAGTTGTCGAAGCTGAAGGATCAATGCAGGATTATGCACAATATTGCTCTAATTTGATTCAAGTAAGTGTATGTCTCTCGGATTGGACATGACGCTTATGCATACGATACTCTAGGACGATGCCATGCTATTCATAACAGTCAAATCGTCTGAGCCTGATGAGGTGCCGAAAGTACTTCAGGTTGTCGAGGAAACGAAACGCATCAGATACAAGGCCGGTATGTCCAGTACACTTGGCTTTTGACTTCTTTAGCCTAACGGACTGTCGTCAGGTCTGGCCGACAACCAAGAGCTTCATCAGTATGTTCTATATGATACAGAGCCGAAAAAGGGACCAAAACGGATAAATCTCGACGATAAAGCTGACAAGAAGAACAAGTACATGCCACCACAGAGTTTAACAGTTCATTTGAGCAAAATACCTATGCCTGAACTGCAGCCGAAACTTAGCGCCAACGACAAGGCATCCAGCAAAGAATCCAAAAAAGAAGAGAAGAAGGGTTGGTGGAAATGATTTGCTTTCCTAGTAAAGGGATAACGACACTTACCTTCCGCCAATCGGGTCTTTTCCTCAGTTCCGTCCATGCACACCAAACCAGGTTCTCCGTCCTCTGAAAGACCCACAAATAAGCTACACCGTCGAGCGGCTTCCCCGCCACACTATAAACAAACATCTACGCCGACGCCTTCTCAACTGAGTAATGGACCTGGGCTGTATCCGCCGCCTCACAAACCACCTAAACCCCAACCCGTCAATCCTCCAAACCCTTCTTTCCCGGTACCTTCTACGACATCTTCCAGCTCTGGTTGGCCTCTTCCACATCATATGCCGACCTTCCACGGGTCATCTGGTACGCCTCAGGTGCCGCCACCACCTCCCCTTGCAACCCCTCAGGCACAATCCAGCAATCGATTGTCAGTTGTTGCTGGCATTTTTGACAAGTTCCACCATAGACGGTAATTAATGAACGTCATCGATGTACACTACTTAGCACTTGGACTCTAGTATAGAACCCACGAACCACCTAGATGTGGCATGCATTGGACATTTTGTGGATGTTACGACATTTTCTATTAACGAGTAACACGTCAGATGCCGCTTCCGAGCACTTGTACACTTCATTCGTTGAAACACTTGATTGCCAGTGGCTATCAGCGAAATTTTACTCCTTGGACGGCCATGGAACCTACGCTAACCGCTCGTGTACGAAATCCGCGGTCGCAGCATGTATGCCCCTAATACTGGGCGAAATGGAAAAAAAGTTTCACTGTAGAGTATATTTAGGTTGAGCCGTGTAAGTGTTGAAATTCCCGAGGCCAATATGGAGGACATCAGGTATTGCACAGGTCAATGTTGCAACAATGCTTCCATAGTCAAGGGACCCTCGAGTTGATTCATTCCATTCACACGAAGTAGGTGAAGCAATGTATGCTTATTTTGAAATAGGAGAGAAGTATCAACTTCAATCACTGGTGGTGACATTGGGCGGCGATGTCGATGAACTGAATTTAACACGAGGTGAACGTGGTATTAGCAAGTAACATGATCTTTCACACTACGTAGGATATTACAGATTGCCGAAAGCTACTACGGATTTCGCTGGCAAAGGTACAAAGAGCGGTGGGAGTTGGACACTGTAGTGTGCGACTAAATATAGATGGTACAACTACGACGAGAAATTGTTCAACAAGAACAAAAGGAGGTTGCGATCACGGATCGAAATGTTGGGGAGGGCATGAGAGTCATTATAAGGCAAGTCCTTGAGCGACAATGTCGAGAACAAAGAGTGTGTGTACAGTATAAGTAAATGATGAGAAACAGGGATGATGTCAGTTGAATGAGCGAATTATATAACAACCATAGAATAGCGCCATAAAGGAGTATTAGTTGAATGTTGAATACTATTGTTGCAGGGAGAGGCGGAGTCGCTGATCATCGATAGCGTCGTGGTCGATGTTCCAAAAGAGCTATGCTATCATCAAGGGACAGCAGAGGATGTGAGGCATCCAGAATACCGCGCGGTATGAGCATACAGCGTGTGTGTATGGAGAATAGGATCGTCGGGCAGCGGACGGCAATAAAAAGCTATATGCAGGGAAAGCGAAGGGTGGGATTGAATTATACGACACTTGCGACTTCAATGAAACTTCTCCAACTCCATCGTGAGGGCTCATCGTCGTTCCGTAGATCAATAAAGCTCTGCAGGGGTAGCCAGTCCTTGGTAGTGACGCTGGACTTGTTCCGCCGCCGCCGAGAAGTCAGGGAAGGGAGGGGTCCCTTACGAGCATGTGCGGAAGCTTCCGAGGCCACCAGCTCGGCGACTGATGGCAGAACAATATCTTCAGGTTCAATAAGCGTGAAGCCCATCTTCTCGTCGTCGTCGTCGTCGTCAAAGAATTCGAAGGAATGATGATCGTCATCATCTTCGTCTTCATCCTCGTCATCGCTCATGCTCATAAAATTTCGCTGTTGGACAGGCTGCTTGACAGGCAGAACGTCAGCGGAGTTGTTGCGGCCCTCCAGGCGTGCCAGAGCATCTGAACGGTTAATCTTCTTGACGCGTGTAGACACGGTAGAAGAAGTGCCCTGGGAAAGGAGGGAAATGCGGTGAGGCGGCTGAGGGGCTTTAGAGGACGTAGAGAGACGCGTAGGCTCGATCATTGACGACGGGTATGCAGGCCTGATGGGGAGCTCCAAGGAAGGAAGCGGGGGAAGGGAAGGCAGACGGGGCGGGGTTGATGTGCGTGGCGACTGTGCATCCACGGGCAGGTCAGGAAGAGTCTTCAAGGGGGCAGGTTTGGGCGATGGAAGGGTGCGAAGGGAATCACGGGACCCGCGAAGACGAAGAGGCGACGCGGGGGAGTTGAGACTCGTAGGCACTTCGAGAATGGTGCTGCGACGAGGGTCAGATAAAAATAAAACAAACTGTAACAGTTACGAACGGGTGTTTGGAGTCTAAGCGAGAAGAGCGCGACGTTCGCTTTGAGTGGGCGGACTGTTTGCGCTTGAGGCTTGCAGAGCGCAGCGACTGGGACTCGGCGAGGTCGAGTGACAGAAACGAGCGGCACTGGTTGTAGTCGCGCTGGGGCTGCATGGTGAAGTAGAAGGCAGACGAGTCGACGGTGGACGGCGGGCGGGCTGGCGAGTCGGTGGGCAGGCTGCCTCTGCGGGGGCCGAGCTGGTTCGGTGTGGCGGGATGGGGCGCAGAGAGCAGGCCAGACGTGAAGAAGGGCGAGTACGGGGACGCAGAGTGGAACATGGTCAAAGGGAAGTCCAAAGGCGGACGGGCAGAATACAAGATACAAAAAGACGGTTGATATAAATAATAAAAGGAGAGTACAATGGCGAGTATTTTGGGCGGCTGTGTCTACTCCGCGTTGCTAGCCGGCTATCCCAATGGGGCTCCCTTTGCCAGTCACATTCCCACTCTAATTACTGTAGCTGGCTGCCGTATTCGTCTCCCGCTCTCTCGGCCACACTACGCCCACCGCAACAGCTCCTGCTCCTGCTCCTGCTCCTTGCCTGCTCTGGTCGCTGGTCCCTGTTTCCTGTGCTACCATCGTCCATATACTTTTAGCATGTATCCAGGGCACCGTCCCATAAATATTAATATACCGGATCCTATTTCAACGCCACTATCTCTTCCAGCCAAGCCTTCCCACTCGTACCACACATAATGACTTCACTACTTGCTCACATGCATCTAATGAAATACCAATCGCATGACAGCCCGCATGCAATCGCGCTGCATCATCGGCACGCGTCTCCCGCGCCCATCGTCCGCCTTATCCTTTGCCGAAGGAATCGCACCCCCATCCAACCCATCTCCCATTAAATTTAATCTTGCTCCGCCCGCTCCTTGCTCCTCTTCTGCTTTGCCAATTCCCGCTCCAGTTTGTAACCCGCCCCGTTGCTAGGAAACCACCTTGATCGTGCTTTTACTTCCATTCTCTTGCGGTCCGCAGTACCCTGCAGTACCTAATTGTAATGCGCGCGCGCTCGCTGCCGCTCATCGACACGCTCTCTTTTGTTCATATCGTAAGGTATCTTTACCTTTTCGGCTCCTTCAAACAATATTATATTAACTCCCATGAATCTTCATCAATTCGCTTTGACCAGCTTTGACCTCGCTGCCGCTTGCCTGCACGTTTCCACCACGTTTTCTCCAAGGAAACTCGGCATGCTATCTAAAGCCCCATTGTCCACCCATGATTAATAATTAGCGATCTTGTAGTCCAGCGACACGGTTTAATGAAAACACCCTTTGACATTTGTTATTGCAAGCGTTGAACGTTCTCGCCTTCAACCATAAGCACCGAGACCACCACCACTTAGTATGCTTCCTTTGATGTGACACCCTGTACATAGTAAGTCATGTCATGACAATTTTGGTGGATCCGTCCAATCTCCTCACACATAAATTTGTGCATGAGATCAAGTGACTCGACCATCTCAGACTATGTCTCGGAGCTCCGGACGAACGTCGGTTACCAACTGTTTCTCAAAGAATTCATGAGCTCATACTTGCAGAAAAATGCCGAACCGACAAACACACAATATATATCGCAAATGGTACCGTCTTCACATATAATTATACCACACAATGTCGTACGACACCACAAAACGCCAGAGCCACACGCCATACGCCCGCAGCGCTGCCAGCGCATGCCTCCTGCCAGTTCCCACCTCGTTTCGATGGTTGTCGCCTGCAGGCAACCACCGGTCTCCCAAGCCAGCTAAAACAAGTAAAACACCGGAACACGTTACCGAAAGCCTTTGTTATCGCGTCATCTCGCTAAATTAGGGAATAATAAAGAAGATCGATTTCCGCCAAAGCGACGCGCGCCCGAATTGGAATGTGATTGTCTGGCGTGGTTGCATAGCCTTGCCATCAACCCTTACATAATGCTGATCCGCCCTTTGAGGACGTCGGTATGTCGGCCTCAGTCTGAATTTCTGGAACTTTCAATCCTTTGCGCCACCTCCCGAGCCTTGACCAAAAACTGACTTCCAATGTTTATATAGCATGCAGTGTCGTACCTGCGCCCAGGCTCACCTTGGTTCAGCTATCCGTTCCTGTACTACTTATGTTCCTCGAACTATGCCCAAGTCTGTAATGGCGTTCGCAGAATCGCAACTTCAAGTGATCGGAAGTAAATGGGTTCCTGCTTGCCATTCTCCTTCGAAAAGGCGCGACATCCTTGACAGACAGAACGTTATGTTTCCTGTCGGAATATTCAAATATCAATCCTTTCAACACAAACCATGATTGAGCATTTCAACATCGCATCTAGTACCATCTATCTACGAGTGACATGCAAGGAACAACTAAAAGGTATGTCTGTGCACGATGTCCGTGCCCTACTACTAACTTCGCAACCCATTCTACTAATATGAATGCCCTGCAACACGAGGGACAGATATTCATAGTCATAGGAGTAAGTGTTTCATGGTGTTTCCAGCTGATTCTAACCCCCTTCTACGCAACATTGGAGCCTTTCCCAAAAACAGCGTGTCGGCTGGTATCGAGTGTTGTAAGTTTGTTGTACCTGCTGGATTGAACGCCTATTCTTTTTCTGGGTTAATGCCGACGAGAGGTACCATGATCGCTCATTGTTTACTTCCGGAATCTATGTATGGACAACCTATCCATCAGTGATTTGTGGTTTGAGCGTGCGAGGCACACGTCCATGGTCATCCGCAACATATTTTTATGTTGCTAGTCTCCAGTGCAGCTCAATACCCAGTTCGAACGCATTTTATCCGAAGAAAACACCAAGGTAAATTATGCGACCACGGAATGCAGCCACAAAACCGCCGAAAAGAGTTACCATCTTTCAAATTTCACTCACGAGTCACTGCCAGTGCCAATGTCCAACAATGTCCAACTTGCGACCCTTTCGCTGCATCAACATACAATCATGAGCGCTCAGGGTAGTGCTTTCGGAGCGGAGCCAGATTAATTTTGTTCCTCGCGTATTTACCGGTCTAAACATCAAAAATGGCAATTGTCTCTTTATAGCACCGGCCGATGTACACGGCTCAGTACACCTGAGTGTTATTTCCTTCGAAACCAGATGTCGCGGAAAATATCAACATTGCAGGAGTGACTTCTATTATTGCCAGATCTTTCGTCCCTCCTTCGAAGCAAGATCGTAGCCGTGGCTAAGTACCAAACTGCGAAGTGACGAATATGTACATAGTCGTATGAATCTATGATCCCGCTGGTAGGAAATAGGCTGGCATACCATCGAAGTACCAGTTTCATTCCATCGACGCCACACATGGTTACCTCAAATGCTTTAAATGCAACTGAAGGGCAGTCTACGCTGTCCATCCTAATCGTCTGAGATCCTTTTTGCATTCCTCTGTCTCCTGCTTCACTCGAGACCAATCTTCAATCATTTGCTGATACCCGCTGCCAGCACTCATAAGGGCCAGAAGCTGTTCATATTCTTGTAGTTGCTTGTTCAAGTTGCGCTCCTCAGCCTTCATATCGGCTTCCTGCTTTAGTAACGCCCTATGCGCGGTGACCAGACACTCGGATACCGTCTTATGAGGTGGCGCTTCCGATTTGTGATCGTACAGCTGTCGTTCCGCCCGTGCGCGCATGAGGGATAATTTGATCAATGCCGCCTCGATTCGAGCAGCAAGTAAGTCATGCGATGCTGACCGTCTTGCATTTAACTCATCAGGGATATGAGAGAGGGCGTCTGTCAGATCACGTCGTATAGTTTCTGCGTCCTAGTGAACATGTTAAGAACCGATTGCATCTTACAATTTATCGACCACCTACTTGGTTTGTAGTGTTAATAGTTTCAGCGATCTCTGTGTAAAGCTTCGTGATTTCTTGCACCGAAGATACCGTTTCAGATCCCGCCGCCTCAGTGATATCCAACAGCCGTTCGATTTTCCGCCCTGCCTCTAAGGCGGCCAATTCTTCGTGTTCCTCTTGAAGTCAAAGATCGGGAGTAGTTAGCAATGATACGCTCGCCATGAAAAAATTTATACCGCCAACACATAGCAGGTTAAGCATCTCAGAAACCACAGATTCGATGTTTGCAATTAGGTGCTGTTCAACCTGTCCATTAAGCTGGAATCATGTGGCATAAGCTCACGTCTGATTCGAATACTCGACATAGATCACTATTCACGTACTTGGGTTCGACGTTTAGCACCTGTTGAAAAGCGAAGTATATCAATCTGAGTGACGTCGGTGCTTTGAATGACATGATCATCGTCGGGATTGCCGCCTTCCTCAGTGGGAGTCCAAGGGTACACAGAGTCTAGTATCAGGTTTCGCGTCATAACCTGAATTAGAAAGTCGCGATAAAACATTTGTCAGGATCATGCAGGTGCACGACAATGGTCATAAGGCCATATTTACTGATGAGTGGTCGGTTGGGAGCACACCATCGTTCATTAAGCATGCAAGTAAACTTGCATATATCGTATATTTGAGGCTTGTAATTCTGGAGGAAGATAGGTTGGAAGTCATTCCGACATTCAGATTGTTGACAGCCGCCGTCAGCGTAGCTCGAGCTAGGGTCAATAGGTGACGATAAGTACAGTGGAGGCTTGGTGGAGGCAAACATTGAAACTTAAGGTTAAAACAGCTTGGTTAACACGACTGTCACTCTTCACGTGACTTTATAACCACGTAACGTCACACACACAAAGTACATACACAATTCTTCAAGACAGATCGCGTTATTGTATTTAAGGTTTAGTTACACGTTGGAGTGCAGCATTAAACATTCCTTTCAGAGTACCGCCCACAACCTCAGCAGCTTGAGACGCAGAAACAAGTGTCTCTACAGCCCCTGCTGCAAGGTTCCAACCAACTCCTGTCCCTTTCCCTTTAGTAACACCTCGAGCACCGGCTGTCAACATGAGAGCAGCTTTTATAGAATCTAGCTCGTTGAGAACCTCCACACCAACAGACCTTGCCCAGACAACAGGGGCTAAATCTGTTGAGTACAGTTTGTGTAATTTGTCGCATGCGCCCATAATGGTGTGATTTGCCAGATAACGTTCCTGTGCGTATGGCATGAGAGCAGTATGGGATCCTTAATGCTCTATATTAGCATTGTATCGGCGAAGTAGCAATGAGCATCACCTATATCAGTACCATGGGATAACGCATTATCTATACACCGTGAAAGGCACTCGACATCAGCGAGTCCCATGTTCAACCCTTGCCCTGCCAAAGGATGTACAGTATGAGCAGCATCTCCCACTAACACAGTGCGGGACCCAGCTCCTTCGCCAACGTAAAACTCAGCGTGGTTAAATCGAAGGGGAAAGGAAGCTACTGAGCCAGGTTGAAGGGAAGTCACAATGGGAGGAACCATCTCAGAGTCTGCTGGGGGGATACCTGCATTACTTGAAGATGTCGCCATAGCAGATGCATGCGCCGAAGTGTGATCTATTCCATGCGACTGTTCGCGCCATAGAATTTCCTGTTGGAGTTCAGCAGGTGTGATTGTCTTCCCAGCCGCGTAAGCCTCCAAGATACGCTCGTGCAAATATCTTAAGGATAAATCAGGCAGTCTGAAAGCTGCATTAATCATCATTGTAAGAACAGCGGGCTCAGAGGATTGCAGTGCAGCCGATAGTTGGGGTTTCGTAGACCAAACAAGCGATGAGATAGTTGGAGACAAGGGAAGGAAAGCAATCGGGCCATTTAGCAAGAAACGTTGATACGCCGTGGTGTTGGGACGCTCGAAAGCACCCCGAGGAAGATGTGACATCGTAGCAACAATGGCCTGTGTGTTATATGCCCAACCATAGGTAGGAATATTTGCATATGTGCGAACTGGAGAGTTAAATCCGTCAGCACCGACCTGTTAATAATATAAGCTAGCTGCTGGAGTTATAATATAATACGAATAAGACTTACAAGTAATCTTGCCCGTAACACTCTGCCACTGTCAAAATGAACCAGTGGCCAGCCACCGCGTTCGTCCACATCTCGAATGATCGAGCTAACTTTAGTTGTTTGTAAAAGCTCGATTTGAGGATGTTGGCGCAGATGTCGTAGAAGCGCGCGTTGAAGGTTAAGATTTTCCGTCAATCTTGCCATCCCATGTCTGGACGCGTTGGAGTTGGATTCGGAGGCAACAAAGCCAATGCGAGCGCCAGAAACTCCATCCCACACCTAAAAGACAACAAGAGGTTTTATGGTGTTATCTAACGGCTTCAGGCCACAAACCTCCATCTCATCAACCGGCGAAGTTCGCGACTCCTCGACATATTTCCAGGCCCCAGTATCTGAATAAGACAGGTTTCATACAAGTTTCAAGAACAACGAACAAGATATACCATTCAGGAATGCCTGGGAGTTGTTAGTCAGAGAACTAACGCGGTTCGAGTAGACCTTAGGTGCCGGTGACCAGCTCTCGATTTTGGTGAAGTCTCCAGCTTCAACGAGGGCCACACGAAGGCCTTCTCGCGCAATTTTTGAGGAACCTACAGCATAAAGAGCAATATCCATAACAGATTTCAATGAGTACAAATTGGAATGTACCTAATGCGCTCGCAAGGGCAAGACCAACAGGACCTCCTCCTACAATGACAACATCGCAGTCTTCATAGTTAGTAGCAGATGATGATAGACAACGAGCGCGAGAGTGTGCTATAGTTTTAGTTGAATTTAAGACGACATGGTACGATCTCTTGCAAGATGTATGAAGAGACATTGAGAAAAGGCTGCTTGAACTTGGCTTGAACAGGCTCGAGAGTCGGAAACACAGCGACCGGCGGCATTGCCAATTTGGAAGAGACACGTGCCGAGCACAATAGCAAGCGCGTCAATCATCTTAGTTCTGCGAGACTGCGATCTCCTCAATAATTACTGACTAACGTTCACCTTGACCGCCTTTCTTTACTGGTTTCATCTTGGAGCTCCCTGTCTATCAACGGCTGATAAATAAAATTCTCGCTATCCATCTTTCTCATTCATGACCGCTGCACCAGCTTCTGCAGCGCAGGCCATTGGCGAGTACCTTCAGTCACCCGACGATCTTGTCAAAGTCTCTGCGTTCAGGAAAAAGCTGGAAAAGGAGAAGGCCTCCATAGATGCTAGACTTAAAAATGGCGTCAAGGAACAACTACAGGCTACTCGCGCTGGTTTGAAAAGACTCATGAGCACGCGAGATCATATTCAAGCGATTAAAGACGAGATGATAGTTGTGGAGAAGGAGTGTGAAGATCCTCAAATACGCGTTGCTACATTTGACCAGATAAGCAGGGTATGTTTTTCCTAGCGTAAGAATAAGGTTAATGACGTTTGTATCACCATACATAGGTGTCTATCGTCCATAGGAACTTCGAGTCCACCGAAGAGATGGTCAGCAATCTGCTTGACATGGCCGCCAAGCTTGATGATCTTGAACGAATGTTAGCCACAGATAGTCAGGATATCCTTGGACCCGCACCAAATCTTCTTGCAATACATTTCCAGCTGAACCAACTCGAGCGGTTCAGAAATCAAACCATGCACGAAGCGAAGAAAGCTTCCTTAAGCTCGAAGGCCACTCTCTCAAGATGGTTCGAGCGATTAAATAACGTCATCTCTGCATTCGATGAATATGTCATTGAGTTAGCGCGCAACGTTTTAAACCTTGTGCGCGCAGGTCATCCCGAGGTCGTCGTGAAGCTGATAAAGATAGCTGAAGTCGAAGGAAGGGAAGATGAGAAAGTACGGTATCCATTGTCTCCAGAGTACCCTTTCTTACTAAAATTTAACAGGCCGTAGCTTTGCGTTTTGTGAAAAAGGCTGCCAAACTCGACGCCGCTCTGAAATTTAAATCTATGCAAGCAAATGCTCGCATACTCAAACATTATCGCTCTAAGATCATCAAAGCCATCGCTGAATCGATACATATGAAGTTTGATGAAGCTTATGCTCACAGTCAAGATCAAACAACTGCATTCCTTTCCAGCCTAACTTGGATCTACCAAGACATCATTCGCATCGAAGAAGATGTCGTTCCATGCTTTCCTGCTGAATACGACATATACTCACACTATGTCCGTGAATACCACAAGTCTTTAAACAATGTCATAAAGCAGATCGCTGCGTCGAAACCGGATGCAAGTGTACTGCTAACTCTGTTTGAGTGGATCAAGGAGTACAGGCAAAACATGAAGGAGCTGAACATCCCTCCGGAATATCTTGATCCTCCATTGTTAGATGGCAAGGAGCAAGCTTTAATTGACGACTATCTCCAAGTCATCATACAGAAGTTAGACGAGTGGTCCAAGAATCTCATGGCGACTGAGGTCTCCGAATTTACTAAACGAGAAGATCCTCCCGAACTGGACAGTGAGGGAATGTATGGAATTCAGGGCGCTGTTATTCTGTTCCAGATGGTTAACCAACAAGTTGACCTTGCCATGGAAAGCGGTCAAGGAGCGATACTTGCTCGTGTCATCAGCGAGGTGAATCGTGTAATGCGAAGCATACAAGAACAATGGGTCAAGGTAGTCGAAACCGAGTATAGGAAGCAGGTTGAAAAGCCCGAGGAAGTAACAAGTGGTCTAGTAGAATATTCTATTGCCCTTGCCAACGACCAAATCAAGTCCGCCGATTACACAGAAGCCCTTCTCGCACGACTAGAGCCTCTAGTATCGGAGAAGTATCGTGTCACCATCAATGAGCGTCTCAACGATGCCATCGACGGGTACCTGGATGTTGCGAAGAAGTGCATGCAGACATTAATCGACATTATTTTCAACGATCTAAAGCCTGCGACGAAGGGTCTATTTCAGCAAGCTTGGTATGATGGTTCTGTGACACAGATAGTGGAGACCATGCGAGACTACATGTCCGACTATCAGACCTATCTAAATCCTTCCCTTCTTGAGCTACTCATCGACGATCTCCTTGACCACTTCTTGGTTACATATCTCAACGCATTAGCAAATTGCCCTAAACTTAGGATGCCTGCTGCTTCTGAGCGCATGAAAAAGGATCTCAACGAAATATTCCCATTCTTCTCCACGCTGAAACCTGCGAAGGAGATAGAGCCGCAGTTCGAAATATTCGAAATGATTCTGTCACTACTCGAAGCATCAAAGGATATGGTCTTCCTTTCATATTGGTCTTTCGCCAAAGTTCACGGCCCCAATATCTCATTTGTTGAAGGTTTGATGAAGGCTCGCGGGGATTTGGATAGATCCGCTGTAAGTGACATTATGGATAGTGTCAAACGAAAGGTGAAGGACGAAGGGTTGAAAGATCGTGCGTATATCTCCCTTCAGTTTTCCAGCTGTAGCTAATCACTCGAAATAGCATCGGAACCGACTATCATGAAGAAAGTTGCAGTACAAAACGCATTCACACGTTTTTTGCGCACATAGATGTTCCTGTATTAACCCTCAGTTACTCTCCATATTTTATTTATAATCCAAGCTGTGTCCCGCAATTATCGTATCTATGCTTTGACAATCATGTTATTTATTGTTTTCCCTTCTTAATCTGTACCCGATGCATCATTTAAACCAGATTTATCTGGTAAGGATGCTGCAAGCTCGTCAATCTTCCTAAATTGCCAGGGGAAACGGGAAGGATAGAGGAATGGCCGTAAGTCGAATCCTAAGCAAAATGACCCCATTAGTATAAGCAACCTTAGAAAGATAACTCGCTGACTGTTGTCATCGGGACTATAAGACTCCTATAAGATAAGATTAGTAGTTATCGTTCCTGGACAGAGACGATTGCCGCATACCGCATGATATGAGGGGGTTAAAGTCGTCATCTTGTGTCTATTACGAGCATATTCAAAAAAGAAAAGCTTTACTTTCTCGGCAATCTAAAATGCTATGAGCCTTTTCGATCTGTGGAGTATAATGGATCGTACTTGAACCGGCGAAAGCGATGAACCCCATTCGTGAAGTAACTTCGTAAAGGTGCTGTATGGACCATATTTCTCAACTTTGCGCAAACGTCCAAATACAGATAATTCGTCGTAAGTCATGCCCATGTCAGCCTAGCCACAGCATCAGTTAACCATGCTGTAGTAATGGTATCCACCAACCTCGTCAGACTGGACGTATGTCGCGGTAATAGGTTTTAGTTCAGCAGTTGGCACAGCATTTAGGAAGCTGCATATATGGGATGAGGTCGAGATATCGGCACTATAATATATAGTGCTCACTCATTTAGGACCGGCAAGCTGAATGCGCCTTCTGCATGTGCAATAAACTTCTTGAGATCGGTTTTGCTGATTCCACCAATGGGGTTGATGTCGGCTTTGGCGTATTTAAGCTAGTGTGCAATAGGGGAGTTTCATATTTCTTACCGGAAGAGCAATCATACTTGGTCAAATAGCCGCGTAAACTAAGCGTCCAGCGATGTAAAAACATAGGAAGTAAGAGACACCGGAAACCTACCTTTCATCGACGTTTGCGCTTCCAAGCACCAACAGGCCACCGCTTCTGCCGCGAACCCATGGCAAAAGTTGGGCGAATAGGTACGCAACAACCATACGAAGCCGAGCCTAGAAAACGCTCAGTCGCCACATAATCAAACGGCTAATAACAACTAACCTGAATGTTTTGCAAAGCGAGATTCTCTGCATTAGAACCTCCTTGCGAACGGAATCGAGGCGTCTGCCCTGTGACAAAAGAGAAAAGATTTCTAACAGCTGTCACCACAGAATCCATGTTTAAATCAACATGATAACTAGCGAAAAATATAAGCGAAATTCATTCGCAGAACGTGAAGAATGCTTACCTGCCAATGGCTTCCGCAAGCCGCGCAGCTCTTTGGCGAGTTTCCGCGCTGCTGTTCTCTGTCCCCATGTAGCAGGTATGGAATATACGTCCTGAAAATTCCCTCGGATCTGTAGGAATGTAAATAGAATCCTCGGGCTCGCCCACAATTCTCCTGGCATCCGCGATCACTTGCTGCTCTATGATGGAGTTAGCAAGCCATAAAATGTAAAGAGATACCCGAGTACCTCCTCGGCTGGCAGCTGCAACAACTAGGCGACACATTGAAAACACAATGACGGATGTTGCACAGCTGTCAATTCCTCCACTTAGAGGAATGAAGTATCCCTGTGTGCGAGATCGACGCAGATAATCCCACAGCCAGCAAGCTGGTCCCAATCTAACTTTCGTTAGTAGAAAGAAAAGGAAGAAGAAAAAATAAAAGCTAACGCTATTTCTTCCTCTGGAATGTGATACTTTACATTAATTTCCCTTGCACTTGGAACACCGACCATATCTTCTTCCCTCACTTCTTCGAATTTCCCGCTACTCAGTGCGAAAGGAACTTCAATCCTATGATACCTCTCGGCCACAGCTGCCTGCATGCTCCTACTACTCTTTGCACGATGGGCGCGAACATCCTCGATGTCGATGGTTGCGGACACAACTTCGACATCACTTAATGAGAACTGGGATCCTTGTGCCACAACACGCCCGTTCACGGCGATCATTGCGCAACCATCGTAGTAAAGACGGTCCCCATCGCATCCTTGCTGGTTTGCATACAAGTATATGCCACCAACCTGCGAAATAAGCAATGGCGAAGATATGAGAGTGGGATACATACTTTCTGAGTTGCTTCCTTGATAAGATCCACGCGAGTTGAAAGCTTGCGGAGCTCGTGATGGCTTCCGCTAGAGTTTGTGAAGATCTCCACACCATCGAGACCCATGAGGATATGGGGACTATCGTGACGGATACGAGTTAGACAGAAGCATACCTATACGAACGTAGGAACACACCTCGCAGGCGTGAACAACTCTTCACATAATTCAACACCGATGCATGTATCAATAGTACTTATGACGACGTCTCCAAACGGAACTTTATTCTGAAGGCGCGTTAGCTTGAATCAGGCGAAACATCAATTTAACGAACCTGGAGCGTTACGACTCGTACTATCCTGGGCAGGTAATGATCCTCCCACTGTCTATGCTTTTGCCATGGGGTGAACCAACGCAATTCACGGTAATTTCCGTCATTTGCTAGCCACATTTTGGGACGAATCATAATGATTTTCTTGTCGTGAACAATTACCCGGCAGTTGTAGATAACATTCTTGTGCACAACAGGCCTGTGTAAGTATCAATTAGCGGCGTTAGGATTACTCTTTTTGAGAACATACATTCCAATGTCACAGACAATTCCATTTGTAATATCCGATGCCAGAATATCAGCCAGTATTTCCCAAGAGTGAAGGACGGTGTCGCCTGTACACAGTGTGTTAACAAAGCAAATTACGAGTATGTATATATCCTAACCTTCTAGGAAATGGTCCTGACACCCGTAGCCACTACGTAGTAATATTCGGTGATGCAGTTACACGACAAAGAGTGAACGAAACGCACGGAATCTCGAGCTCTGGGCCCACTCTCAACGTTGCGCCACGCTTTTTAGCGATAATAATGCTCGCCAAGATGCGTTCATAGTTGCCCTAAATGAATAAGTTGATTACGAGAACATAGCAATAAAAAGGAGAGGTAGACTTTAAAGTCTAAGGCCCATTGGTTGAGGGAGCTAAGGGCGATGTCAGCGTGATTAGATTTGGAAAGGAAGACCATCGATATACCAACTATGAGAATAGAGTTGGTAAGTAGCAAGGGAAGGCGAAAAGATGAATAATTACGTTGCAAGTGTGATAAGATGCCCCATGCTCGCTGTTGCAGGCGTTTAAACTTCCAACCTTACACTGACAGATATAACTTGTATAAGTACAAGCTAGTATCTTGGTTGATAGAGAAGATTGATAGCGAGTACTTATATTCTCCGGTCCGAGTCACGGTTTGAAAGTGAATACGATGCGGTAAGTCGCCCATATCAGCTTATATCAGTCTGATCTCGTTCCAGGTTGTGGTATCGTAATCTCATTATATACTAATCTATCGTCACAAATTTCTAGAAAATCTACCAATTATAATTCAAGAGGAAATCAGATGCGATGCGGGTTCCGAAAGCTATGTGTGCAAAAATATGGTACTATAATACAATGTATCCAGCAAGCAAACTCATGCTGCATTCGAGTACGAGGGAGGAGCTACATAATTATGGTGAGCATCAGGCGATGTCAAGCAAATATAAATCACTTACCAGGTGAACGGGAGGTATTTTGCAAGATTCCGACCAGTGCACTACGCTCTTCATCTGAAAGATTGTCCGCGAACCGAACGAAGCCATCCATGGCTGACTTGCGGTCTTCCTTTGTAAGCTCGACCAAACGCCTCATCAAGTTATCAGCCTTCAGCTGTGCAACCGTCTGCGTAAGTTCGAGCTTCTCGAGCGCCTCCGCCATCTGCCGATGTTCAGTTGTCGGTTCAATAGCAGCAAGGTTGTTAAGTAATCGCGAACGGTATTCGTAAGTGGCTCCGGGACTGGCTTCAGCGAGCGATGCTAGAGCAGCAGATCGTGCAATGCGAGCCCGCATGGCCCAGTAGAAGTGACGACGCGCATTCTTCCAGACCGCGGGTTTTGCGCAGCCCTTGGCCTCCATACGACCGGTGCGACTAGATTAACGGCGAAAACTATTAGCATAAGTTAGAAGAAACAATAGGACAACATACTCATGAAGATCAGCGTAGAGCAACGCAATTTGCTTATACGTAGGTTGCAGAAACGTCTCACGTTTGGACAATGCTGCGGAGGCGGCGGCACGTTCTTCTTCCGATTTGCTACTATCCTTGCTGTCGCGCTTGAGCGATCCGTACTCTGAGTCAAGGCGCTCCATCAATCCCAGGATTTTGTCGCGGCGCATCTTAATTTCTACGATACCCTCGGGTTCCAGGACTCCAGCGCGAGCGTCGACATCGGCATACATTTCCATCTGCTCCGAATTGATGGAAGGGTCCAATACGACCCATGCACCACCACGTAGCTCTCCGTTGGGGACAATGTAAACGGATACTGGCTGCTTGTAGCTAGAGAGGCCATCGACAATTTTCGAACCTTGCTTGAGGACCTCGTCGTACATGTCCTGTTGCCCGCCGGAGAATCCACGCCAGTTGGCAAATATGATGAGGGGAAGGCCTTCTCTGTTGAAATCGAAGATTGCTTGCGCAGTTTTATAAGCAGAGTTGGGGTACCAGACTTGCCCGGCTTCCATAATGCGTTGCTCGAATGAGGCGGGGTTAGCAGGGTCAGCAGGAACAACGCGCTCAATGGTGCGAGTCTCAACGGCAATGACACCCATAGGAATGCCACCAAGGCGGGCGCGTCCAACGACAACGGTCTGCGCCCATCCGCTGAGAGTCTCCTGGAAGGAGCCCTTGTCAAAGAATCCACTGAACCACTCGGAGGTGTTCTCATCGACCTTCCCCTCAATGAACCAGCGAGGATCGTATGCTCCCTTGGGCGGAATGTATGTGATGTCACGGTCCCATCCATCGGTCGCTTCACGAACGGGGAGTGGACCACCCTTCACTTCAGGAACATATGACAACCAATCGAGAATCTGTGTAGCTCCCTGGAGATCGCTGGCAGCTGTCAAATGTGAAACACCATTCTTGAACATGATTTGGGTACCACCAAGTTGCAAGTTCGAGGTGTAAACTTCGCGACCAAGCACCTTATTCAAAGCCGGTGCACCGGTAAGAATAATCGGCTGGCCTTCAACTTGGATGGCACGCTCTCCCAAGCGCACAAGATAAGCGCCAATACCAACCGAACGCGCAGTAACAAGGGTAATAGTGAAAATATCATCATACGCTCTTGACGTTTCACCAGCAATGAGACCAGAGCCCTTGAGTGATTCAACACCGAGTCCATCTTGCAGACCAATAACGTCAGTGATCTTGAAACGTCGCTCGCCTTCATCCTCAATTTCAACAGTACGAACTGACTCTCCTCCTTTTTCTTGGAGCTTAAGGTAATTTTCCGGAGTGAGGTAGAGATAGCTAACCCCCTTCTCAGGACGGTCCTTCACGTTCCAAGCCGCAGAAATTAGAGGCAGCGCTTCCTCAGCAATACCAATACGAGCACCTGAGTTTGCGGAGAGGTAAATACGGGGCAATCCATGCTCACGAGCATACTGGGTCACCAGGTAGAAGAATTGGTCTTCCA
The DNA here is from genome assembly GCA_036937155.1 of Cyathus pygmaeus. Classification (NCBI taxonomy): domain Eukaryota; kingdom Fungi; phylum Basidiomycota; class Agaricomycetes; order Agaricales; family Nidulariaceae; genus Cyathus; species Cyathus pygmaeus. Next base: position 19,965 of record JASFCZ010000008.1, read on the forward strand.
CAGGGCCGAAAGAACCTATCTTGAAGGTGATATCATTTGCAATAACAACAACCTGGCGGCCCATCGGGAATTCTGGAGTCCTCAACGTGAAGACCCATCCCACCATACCGAATGTGTTGTTTCCTTGTGCCCTGTCCACTTCTACGACATGATCGTGCTCATCTAATACAAGTTCCTTGGACTCCAAGAAGGTCTTTGGTAGAACAAGAGAAGGATCGTTGTTGCGAGCTTTGATCCAGACGTTGTGTAACGCCTTCGAGAACAGGTCGGGGAAGTCGTATACATATGTGGTGCCAATAAGATGGGCCTGGTAGCGCTTGGGTTGAAGTGACTCTTTAGTAGGATAAGCTTGATGGACAGGCTGGAGGTGAAGTGGACCTTTGTCGCCAATGGACTTCAAAATAGTGGTACCTTTGTCAGTAGTGATCTCCTGATAACCGTGATAGTTCACGATAAATCCGGAGACGTTCTCGATAATGCAGCGGATGGGAGTAACGTTTCCGTCGTCATCCTCGAGCGCGATTCGAATCTCAGATCCTGTAACATGGAGACGCCAGAGGCGTTTTCCGTGGCGTTCAATGAATCCAGAGATAGCTGCCAAGACATCGTCATAGGTGACTGCAAGGTTGTACACAAAGTTCATGAAGATGTGGTTACAATCCGCGTTCCTGTGTTCGGCACTAACAACTTCAAGGGCATCTAGGATGCTGGTGACGAGGCGGTCGGTTTCAGAAATGAGGTACTCCGCAGTGCTCATAGTGCCACGCAGACGACCGGGACGAACAAGAGCACGGATGAAGAATCGGTTGTCTAGTTGATTCTCGCGGGCCACAGCATGGTATATGTGGATTTGCTTGGCTTCGACGAAGCAAGGCTTCAAGTTGTAATTGGACAAGCGACTTAGCTCGAGCTGGAATGCAAGCGCAGGTTCGATGTTACGGATTGACTGCTCTTCACCCCACGTGCCTTCAAATTCTCGAAGAGTAAAGTAGACGGGATATTGACCTGGACGACAAATCAAGATCGAAACTCGGCGTACCCCACGGTGGCTAAGAATTTCAGCATGACTGTTGACGAAAGTCACAACTTCCTTGCACCAGTCCTCTTCGGACATATCATCTTCCTCGTTGAAGATACGGAGAGCAATGTTAACAACATTAGGGGGCTGGTTGTTCGAGCCGTAACGTTCCCTGTATTCAGTTGGGTCGAACGAAGGCAATGTTGAAACGACAGTTATAAAGCCCTTCGCCATAGCTTTCACGTTCGGGAATGAAGCAATAGCACCCGTTCGAATAGGTTGCGACTGGTGACGATTGATCATGTAGGTCAAATCGCTGACAGAAGCTGAGCGACGATTCTCGCTGTCAAGGTGGTTAACATAAGTAGAAATCGTTAGATGATATAAACACTCACCCAAAGGACAAGCGGGGAGTATCAGGGGGAGAATGTGACACCCCGAGATTAAAACGCCATGTCAGGATGCTGGGGGCTTCCCCATCATCAAGTGAATCCCCCTCTTCGAAATCAACAGACATAAGCGTGTACGCTTTGTATGCACGCCGAACATAAACATCGTAGGCAGCTGTGAAAGAAATTAATACCGTCATTACACAGTACGGAGATCAACCGACCATAGGAGACCATAGGGTCGTTGTGATTAAAGAAGGCCGGAAGTACGTCATAGACCGTATATCTTGAATCAGTGAGTTCCTTCAGGACTTCAGCAGACGGTGTTCTAAATGAAGGTTCAAATTTTGCAGTTTATAAAGTTTGTTAATACTGACGTAGGTGCTGCTCCTTGTTCTCCGTAGTAGTTGCTCGAAACAGAGTTCTTGAGCACGGATTCCATTTGGACGAGGCGCTCCTCGTAAGACGGCATTTGTCCTAAGATAAGAACTTCGCGAGCCTTTAGAGCAACTGAAGTTGAAGACCTGAAAGGTACATTAATTAGTGACGATTATCAAAATAATAAGTAGTGTTCCGTACTTGGCCTCGAGAGCGGCAAGGTCTTGCAATGCCTGGTATAACTTTCCCTCCGGATAGGAGACATTGAGACTGCTGTTCTTGACGTAGTCAAGTATGGCAAGAACGAGCTTAGCCTTGCAGCGGACACCAATATGACTAAGGACAATAGCAGCTACTTTCTCAAGGTCATCTTTGTGCTGTTCACGAAGAGCCAACACACGACCTTCAATGCTACCACCGAAGAGCTTCTCAGTTTCCTGGTAGCGATAAAGGAGCCCGCTGAGGATCTCGGTTTCGTGTCCCTTCAAGCCACCGGCATAGCGCTCCAAAATATCGAAAAGAGCACCAAACTGAGTGCGGAACATGGCCCTATCTTGAGGAAGGACATTGTCCTGCATATAGTGCTCAAGCGACTTCTTCATGCGAGCAGCTGGGAACTCATGATCAGGTCCCTTTGTCTTCGAGATGTCCATAGCAGCACGGAAGCTGTCTTCAAGCTTGGAAGGTAGACGGCCGGAAAGTGAAGAAAGGATCGCATTGATTTCTGAGTATGGTAGTTCCGGGTTATGAAGAACCTGGACAAGCTCCTTCAAAGTCGAAGTCATCACTGCTTGATTATCATATCCATCTAGAATGTCGTTCAGAATACCGAGGCAGCGGTTAAGACCTTGATGGGGCTTGCTGCCATTAACACCAGGTGTGCCCAAATCGGGAAGAAGTCCTTCGAACGGCTTCGCGTGCTTGACGCGAGCGGGATCATCGAGTGTCAGAATACCGAGAATGTCACCAGGCTCGAGGCTGACACCAGGTTGCTTGATGAGTTGCACGATGCCGTCTTCGGAAGCTACCAAAGGCATGTACATCTTCATAACCTAATAAAAAGACGGAGTTGGCTGAACAAATCATCATCCAATAAGTAGGAAGCACAAACCTCGATCTCTGCATATTGCTCGCCAGCATTAATGTGGTCGCCGCTGTCCACGAGGTATCGAACGAGTTTCCCAGGACTGGGACTCCTCAATTGTGTAGGATCATTCTCCTGCTCGATTAAACATGTCTTCGAGTCGATCATGACACGAAGCGCGCCAACTTCCTCGCGCCAGTATACCGAGTGACTCTTCCCGTCCAAGAGCACGAGAAGACCACCATCCGCAAGGGGGCGAGCGCCAACAAAAGTGCGGCCTCCATTGAGGTAGAGCGTCCAGACAGTGGCGGAAGAGCGGGAGCAAGTGAACGAGTAGCGGCAGTTCTCATAAATGAAATCAACACCGAACACCGTCTTCAAGACATCCTTCGCAGGAACTTGACCCTTATCCAGAATACGCTTATATTCAGTCCAGCAGGCATCAGATGCAAGGTAAGCCTTGGTGACAGCACCACAAACAACAGCAAGGGTAGCGTCAGGGCGCTCAGCAGTAAGCTTGTTGCTAATGAGAGAATCGAGCCATCCGGTGGTAAACTTGTTATCCTTGAACGTCTCAAGCTCGAGCAGCTTGATAAGGTATTCGACAGTGGTACGGAAGTCACCACGGATGCTAAGTTCCTTGAGAGCGACGATCATGTTCTTTCGTGATTCACTACGATCTTCACCATAGGCGAAAATGTGGCCGAACTGGGAGTCGGCAAACTCGTGAAGACCACCGGCTGTGCCTACGGAGAAGTAACCCCAGACATTCGTGCTAGAACGGAAGTTCAGCTCTTGTAAAGACCCAGAAGAGGGCTTGAAACCAGCATCGGGATTTTCTGCGGTAATGCGAACGGCAACGACATGGCCCTTGGGACGGGGTTTGCGCTGCAGTTGAGAGGAATCGGGGTTCACCATGTCGAAGTCGATCTCTGAAGACGCGTTAGGTGCGACTCCATACAACTGGCGAATGTCACGAATGCGATGGAGAGGGATACCCATGGCAACTTGGAGCTGGGCTGCCGGAAGGTTAACACCACTGACCATCTCGGTGGTGGGATGTTCGACTTGAAGACGGGGGTTTAGCTCCAAGAAGCAGAAGTAATCCTCAGCATGACTGTAGAGGTCTGACCATCAAGCAATTAGAAACGAATCGAAGATGAAGATAAGAGTCTTGGATACATACATTCAACGGTACCGGCACTAACGTAGCCAACGAGCTTCGACAAACGGACGGCAGCGCGCTCCATTTTTTCGAAGGTCTTTTCATTGGCAATCGTGACGGGGGCTTCTTCGATAATCTTCTGGTGGCGACGCTGGACGGAACAATCACGGCCGAAAAGCGAGATGGCGTTCCCATACTGATCTGCAAGGAGTTGCACTTCCAAGTGACGTGCCTGACCAGCGAGCTTCATGATGAAGATGGGGGAGCCTAAAACGCGTTAATGCGCGATATAACGTCTGCCACAGCTTCTACACACCTGGAATTTCACCCGCAACGGCATGGTACGCGTTCTTGAACGCGTCTGGTTGCTCCACCTTTCGAATACCTTTTCCTCCGCCTCCTTCACTGGCCTTGATCATGACAGGCCATCCGATTTGCTCTGCACGTTTGAGACCCTCTTTAACAGTGGTAACACAGGCATCGTTGTACGCCTTTTCAGGGACGGTAACATAACCCGACTCTGAAAGAATGGTATCGGTGATACCGGAGCCGGACCAAGGCATAGTTGGTACATCGGCACTTTGAGCCACGATTGTACTTGATATCTTGTCTCCCAAACTCCTCATGGCACTTCCAGGAGGACCAATGAAGACGATCTTGTTTTTGCTGGCGGCAAGACTATCAGGAAGGCGGGGGTTCTCGGATGCGTGTCCCCACCCTGCCCAGACGGCATGAACGCCAGTGCGCTCAGCGACGTCGACAATAAGGTCGACATTGGCATAGTTGTTGTTGTTGGTTCCACCAGGAACTTCGACGTAACGATCTGCCATGCGAATGTATTCAGCATTGACCTTGAGATCTTCCGGGGTGGCCATGACGGTGAACTCAACGGCACGTTCGTGGCCAAAGGTCTCGTAACTCCATTGGCGAATGGATCGAATTTCCTTGACGGCAGCGATACCTAGTCACAAGCGTAGGATGTGAGTAGGGAGTTGGATAGGCGCTGGGATGAAAATTTGCAACTCACCGTTGTTGGCAATGAGCACCTGAGTGTGAACGCAACAACTGAGCATCGGGAGACTGCGAGGGTACGCTAAGCACGACGAACCTTTGTTATAACAGTGTGACCGCCATGCTCCTTGACGAAGTCGTATACTTTGCTGGACTGAGCCTTGTCCAATGAATTCCCTCCTGCAAAAAGATGAGCCAAAAGCTTTAAGAAAAAAGAAAGAAGTACCAATGAAGTTCTGTACTCTAGAATGGTCGTATGCCGACATGGCTGCGGGAGGGAGAGAGGGCCAGAGTTAGACGGGGAGGAGGAGAGGAAATGGGGTATTATAGAGAACGAAAGTGCGGAGGAGGCACGGTATTAATGGAGAAGAAAATGTTTAATTACAGGCATGCTCGCTCTGGGGTCAACGTAATGATCGACCCCAAAACTCTGTTATTCCGCTTACTCAGCACTTTCACCGACGTGCGTGTCCGCTGGCGTGTGCGACCCTGCCCCCAACGAGCTCGTCTTTTACTACGCATGTCTCTCACCATTTCTCTATCTCTCCCCAGCTCTTCTTCGCTGTTCTCCTGCAACATCGCACTTCAATGTGGCACCGACGCGTCCTCCTCGCGATTGTTCACCAGATCTGGTTCTCCACTATCTTCCCATGTGCAGCCTCCCAGTGGTGTGAACTACCTGTCTGTCTTCCTGCCTTGGACTGCGCTCGGCTGGGTTTCTTGCTATAAAAATCAAGCTTCATGATATCACTCCGCTCACTATCCTATTTTAGGTATTTGACTGCGTCCGAGATTTACTTGATTCCAGTTCTCGGTTTCCACTATGTACCAAGTGGTAGGTTTACTTTTCTTCATCAGTTCACTTCTATCGAAAGAATGAAGTCATATACCTAAAAAATACCTTCATCATCGTCCTAGGAATGGTATAGACGTTTCATCTTCGCACCGGCTTTTTAGTCGACCTGCTTTCCTTCTACATAAGTAGAGTCCACACTGAAGCAGATGATCCGGCGATGCGCTCTACCAGATGGGCTTCGACAGCCATCTCATGTACACAAGCGTGAAAGGAGGAGTACCCACGCTGACAATCTTATCTTCTTCTCAGCGCGATCCATTCGTTGCAGCATACTTCATCCCATCTCACATATTTACATGTGAAAGTAAGGTATCCACCCAATCTCCGTGCGCCCTCTTTCAATTCTTCCTTCTCATGCCTCAGGTTTCCTCCTCACGATCTCCGACGAAGACACATCCTCAATACGGATGCCAAGCTCCCATTGCAACTCTATCCCATGAATATGGGAGTTAACCTACTTGAATACTTGTTTGCCTCACCCCAGTATATTTCACATCTGTAATCTACTGCGCGGAGAATTGAAGTGGAGCGTTCGTGTATATTCTACTTTCTACAGAATCATAGATAACCTTACTTGCATATTGTGCCTACAGGTCTAAGTAAAGATACGTGCTGCAGACCTACATCAGTCTATCCGCGCAGTCGGGCATTGAGTTTGGTTTGGAAGTCGGTGAACAACAGACCGTCGTCGGTTCCGTTTCCATCGGACTCCGGACTCAGGAGGCTACCACGAGAATACCCCAAAGAATTGCCGTGGTGTCTACATACTTTATACTTACGACTCTATGTACCAGATACGTGATGTCAGTACACAAGCACACTTAACGCATTTTATCTAGGCTCAACGACGTTCTTGGTATGAAACTAGCATTTTATCTAGGTAACAGCTCTCAGGCTTCATTGACTGCAGTCGCAGTGTCATGTAAATGTTGTGATTGGAGTCCGTGTCATCATGATTGTTATACATTATTACGTTGCGATATTGCAACGCCCAGTTGCGGTTCATCGGCTAACCATGGTTCGTCCACTGCAAGAACACCTGTTAACATAGCGCATCAAACATGGTACAAGAAAACATACCTGACTGTCTTCCTCTCCCCTGTTGCAACCTCCGTTTTTGCCCTGTTCAGCACCTTCTGGAACTCCGCTACGCGATATCTCATCCTAGAATGCATGTAGGCCTTCGAGCACTTGATATGGTAGTGTAAGTAGTCTCTGAACAGCTGTATATGCGATATTGTTGCCGCTGCGACGGTTGGGTTGATGAAGTGACGAGGGAAGAGCACAAAGGTAACGTATCCGACGTCGTCACTATTTCTAAGCCCTGGGACGTGGCGGATTTCGAGGGGAGGCTCTCGGTTGGAGTAGAGGACCTGAGGAGCATTCTGAATGGAGGGTTGACGGCGGGCATCGACAAATTCCTATCGAAATGTTTACAGCAGACGAAACATGATATGATGCACCAAAGCGTACCTGTAAGAAGACTTTGCCGAATATTCTATCTGTTTCCTCTTGGAATATAGTAGAGAAGATGACAGTAACTCGGTCTGGGGAGGCTTGTACATAGATCGCCTCTTCATCGCGATAATGGATTTGCATTAGTTCTCCCTGTCCGTCGCTAGATTCAAGCTGTTTCTGCGTCGTGAAGCCAAGCTCGAACGGGGCAGCCAATGCATTGCGCTTGAGCAACGCTACCGACATGATGAATGCTTCTCGAGCCTCTGCATCCAATATCAATATCCCCTCTTGACAATCTGGTTAAAGCTAACGTACCGGTTTCCGCAGGCACCTGCTCCAGGTCGATAAGTAAACTAACATTGTATTGATCCTCTGCATGATCTGCAAGGAGTGCTCCGTATTCACGTTTTAAAACACCAAGCGCGCCGTACTTGACTAACTCGTCCCAGCAGCGAATGTGCATCGAAAGGAGGACCTGGGTCTTTCTCTCAACAGTTGACATGTGAAAGCGTACTCCATCGTAATCCACAAATAGTGTATCGACAGAGGAAGGCCTAGTGAAAGTCAGACATAATGACCTGAAGACATGAAATGGGCGCACTTGACGAGTTTCTCACTCAAGGTGGTCTGGATTATAACATTATGGGACTATTGATAGGGTGAGGACTGATCTACGATAGATACTTGGATGGGCATACTTCAAGCAGAATCATCTTGAATATGGAGTCCTAACTTAGAGTATGTTAAGATGGATAAGAACAAGTTTGGTGGTAAGTACGCCAGCTTAGCGTACGGTACGGATGTGTTACTTACTTGTACTGATCCTGAAGCGACGCCAATCACGTCACGTGAATGTCGCAACGCGCCCGTCCTCCAATTTCAAAGTTCAAGTCCTTGAATCCAACATCCAGTGACATCCATCCTCCAGTGCTGAGGATAAATGCCCTAACAATTGTTTGGGCGCAGCCAATACATTTACAACGACAGGTAAATACATATGAGGAAACGCAAAAAGAGATGTTAATGTATGTAGATATGCCGTAGGGTAGTCGAGTTCCTCCTAGCCTTGGTATTAGGCTTCAAAGTGTCAACGATTAAATTGTAAGGTCCGTCCGTCACCGAAAGTGAGAGTATAAAACTAAGATGGTGTGAAAGTGTTAGCAGGTAAATAGAAGGAACGAAGTGTCCAGAGCAATTGAATTATGATGCGCATGAAAGTCACAACGAACAACAGCGAAACGTATGCTAGCCATACACCCTGTATGAACGGAACCAGTGAGCTGAAGGCCCCTTCCCTTATTTTCGTCGCTGCTGCTGCCAGACGGCAAGTGGAACATCCTCTTCTTCACCTCCTGCTGTCGGGGGATTCCCTTCGCTTGTCCTTGGTCGTCGTCCATAGGCGGGGGTAGCAGCATTTGCGCTTTTACCCTTTCGAATATTGCCATTGAGAACAGAAACATTGGGAGCCGCAGCTGCGGTTGCGGACAGTGAACGACCAGGCCTGTTTCCCGTGCTATTGAGACTTTCCTGTGACGTGTTCATGTACAAATTCATGGGATGGTTTTGACCATTGGGCGGTGATTTTGAACGGCGAGGTGCATTCGAAGTCATCTGTCCACCAGGACCAGGCGAGCCTGATTTATGAAGCATCGGCTGTCCTGTTTGCTGGGATATCCACGGCTGGTCCATGGGAGCCATAGCGCCTGGGGGTAGCCGTTGCTGTTGGTTATCAGGTTGGTAGTAGTATTGATCGGACACTGATTGTTGAGATTGAGTATGCGGCAACTTGGGAGCAGTGGGATATGGAGCCATGGGCGGTTGTTGTTGCTGAGGATGCATACGATGATACTGTTGCCCCCCTGCACCATTTGGAGCACCAGTAGGAGATGGCGGAGGACGACCTTTCCCGACACCTTGTTGACCATATCCACCATATTCCTGTTCCATCACTCGATGTTGCATTTCATATTGGGGACCTTTAACCGCCATCTCCGCTCGTCGACTTCCAGCAGCCTGCCCTCCTGCCGGAGTCTTTGTCAGTGACCCTTTCCTACCAGTTTCCTTCTTTTTCATCTCCATCTCCCGTTCTCTTTGCTCAATTTCCAGCCTCTCTCGTTCCAGGCGCTCCTTCTCAGACGCTTCCCTCAGTTCATTTTCCTTTTGTTCATTCTCAGCCTCTGCCTTCTCAGGAGCCTTGTTGGACGCTGTGTCAGACCCATTTTGGCTCGCCGGCGGTGAAGGATTCTGAGCTTTATTGATAACGCCCAAGTACCAGAACATCAAGTTGCTGATGAGCACCTGTTCATACAGCGGGCGTCTAGGATTGGCAAGCTTTATATGACTGAGGCGATAGATAGCTCGTTCTACATGTATAGGGTATCTGGCATAAGGATTGGGTCCTGGCGCCAGACCGGGTGAAGTTGGAGGAACATGGTTCTTTGAAGATTTCGATTGCCCGAGAAGAGCCTGAGCTGCCTCACGGCCTGCGTTGGGGCCATGGGCGCCAAGTGGAGGAGGAAAATCCGCGTCTTGTTTCTTTTTACCACCGAAAAGAGATCCAAAGAATCCCGACTCTTTGTCCTTCTCAGCTCGTTCACGATTTTCACGATCCTTCTCCTTCGAAGATTTTTTGGAAGACTTATCGCCACCCCATTTGAAGATACCTTTCTTATCCTTCTCCTTCTTTGATAGGTATGGCTGTGAGTTGGGAGGAATTGGAGGGACTGGTGGAGGGGAGAACGGAGCCTCGGGTACTTCAGGAGGGGCGGGGATGGGGGTGGTGACAGTAGTGACGGGAGTCTGAACCGGAGGAGGCTCCTGAGGTGACGGCGTGCGGGAAGGTTGCTGGAATTCAGTGCTTGGCTGTGGAGTAAGCAAGCGCTGGGCCAGGGGTTGTTGAATAACTGGGCCGAGTGCTTCCAACAGCGAAGGCTGAACTTCAGTGGATATTGGAGGTAATAATGGTCGTTCAGGACGGACGTTGACTATCTCTTCAACTAAAGGTGGGGTAGTGACGACCATAGGTGGCACATCCTCCTCCTCTTCGTCCCGAGCGTAGGCGTCATAAATTGCTGCTTCTTCACTAAACGAGTCAGGACGCCCATTACCAAGGAATCCGTCATCGGAGAACGTTGTCCGTCGAGAAGGATCCTGTTCTCCGTGATCACTTGAGGATAACTCGCCAGAGCTACGCTGTAAAGTAGATTGTTGAGAAAGGGGAGCTGTCACACCCCGTCTTGAAGCGCCAAACCTATGGCCATTACCATCTCCTGGCAAGCCTGGCTTACGGATCTTTGTACGTGCAGCTCGTCTGAGGATCTGACCTGGAGGCGGAACGATTATAGGCACGTCAGCCTCGTCGCCCATTTCCGGCATATCATCCATTCTGTCGATGGCTAGCTCATGATAAATATGGTGCGAGTGAATGATATTTCAAAAGACACCAACCTGAGGGCGAAAGGTTAAGGCTCAAACTCCTCCTCAGAACATTCCTCAACTTGGACGGATCATCGCTTTCCGATGCCTCTTCCGCCAGTTCTTCCAATCGTTGAAGATCATTGATGGTTAACTGCGGTCCCCTGTTTACATAGAGGCTGGTGCGATTTCTCCTCAAAGGAAGGATGTGCTCTTCCTCGACGCCGTCATTTTCCGAAGGACGATATTGCCTGCTCAGCATGGACTTGTTCCGACTCAAAGTGGAAGAAGACGATGGCGACCTCGATAGGCCAGGAGCCTCGGAATCCTCTGCTGGAGGAGAGCGAGCATGCTCTTTGAGGAAGGCGCGGAACTCAGCAGGGGCAATCTCGGGGTGAAGACTAGCGGGGACCCAGAACAAGTGGAAGGGATCGTCGGTGGGATTGGATGTTTGGTGGCTGCGGTTGGAGGATGTGCTTCCTTCATGGGAGCTGCTGGAAGAGTCGTTGTCCTTTGCAGAAGAAACAGCAGGGGAATTGCCTGACCAGTAGCCACCAACAGGCGAGGAAGGTGGAGACTGACTGGGTAAATCGGGATCGATGGCGAGGGCGCCGGGGGTCGTCGACCGTCTCCTGAGGTCCCTCAACGCCTCTACCTCGCGCTGTATCTCATATTCTGAGGGCTGGAGTGCGCGAGAAGCCATTTACGACGATGTTGAAAACGAGCGAGGCAGGCGACGGGCGATGGCAGCAGGAGCCAGGGCGTTACTGGTGGAAAGGGAGAAAGCGCGGAGAAGGGTAGAGGAAGAGGAAGAGAAGGGCAACGAAAGAGTCGGGAGGAAAGAGAAAGGAAAA
>JASFCZ010000009.1:0-31475 GCA_036937155.1 Cyathus pygmaeus
TAGGTGAGTACATTTGAGTATGCTACCACAAACTGTATATGAGTGCTTGTGATTGTCATATCAGCTAGTAAGTGGTTCCTTAAAAAATTGTGCCAATCAAAATTTAGTAGTACTAGATGAGTGTTAGTGGCTGCCACTAATGTGATGATGGAGATGAAGGATGGTATACGAACATGGCTATCCCACTTCCTTCTGCGGGAATTCATTTTTGATACCACTCTATCTTGTGCTCAACAGCCAGATAAATATTCCTGTCCTATAATTGCTATCAACACCATTAGACATCATATATTTGGTGATGATCTTTGGATGAAGGAAAGATGTGAATTTTTGCGCATCCAAGAGCTTAAGGGCATCTTAACTAATGTGTTATCCAGTTCACCTACTGCAACAGTCAAGGTGTGTATATCAATTATAAATCTCAATGTAGTTGTTGGTACTGAAAGCTTTAGAATAATCTTCAGATGGGACTCACATGCGACATGAAGACAACCCACTTTCTTACATCTAGCAATGAGGCCAATCCCGTGTCTATCACAGGTGTTACACTTAACCCACCTCGTATGGTGCTTGCCCCAGTATTTCTTCCATCAAAAGCACCTAAAAGGGATCGCTCTGTTTCTGTGACATTGGGGATGGCAACCATTAACAAAAAATCCAAACAGAGTGGTACTAGTAATGTTTAGGGTTCATCATGGGTAACCCACAGGTGCCCAGAGCTCTACCCATACCCGTACCCGTCACAACCCATACCTGTCAGAATGGGTATGGGTACAGATGGGTATAGACAGTAACAGGTAACCCGTCCATTTATCTGCAGCACTGCTTAAATCTCAATATACATAGATAAACATAGTTCGTATGCAACACATTGGTATAATTTCTCTTGTCTGCCTCTTCCTCATCCTCCTCAACATCGTTGTCATCATCATTAGCCTCAACACTGTTGATCACACAAAAGGACAAACTTGAAACCTCATGTGTGATCGATCCACGGCGAGGCTACTCAGTCTCTGCCTGTTGATCGCACCCCATTAGCTTGATTCCATCAGAGTACAGGGGGGAACATACGGATAACTGGTCAACCTCACTTGATACGGTGGTGGGCTGTGTATTAGTGTCCGGCATTGTGATCCCACTGAACTGCATGTTGAGTGATGAGGCAGGGGTGTGATGCGTCCACCTGAGACCTAATAGTACACATACAGGCTCTCCTTAGATTCCAGGCAGTGAAGAGCCAGATGAGGGGGAAGAGTTGGGGAATTGGGTGTGTTGTTTGTAGAGCTCGTCAGAGAGCGGGGTGGTAAATTATAGACCCTAAAAAAATTGAGTAAGCCAAAAGTAAAGAAAGAGATATAGCATGCATATTAATCCCTTGATGAAGTCCCTTCATCTGGTCGCCGCTGCATGTTAAAACCCTATGCTTGCATTAACCCAACCACAGCTTACATGACCTATGCCCACATCAGCCCAACCTCAATCTACATGCTGCAACAGAACACATCATCACCGATGTTGAGGAAGATGGGAGCAAGGGCGTGAGTTCAAAGTGATCCTAAAGGCAACAGTCTAGGGGTTTAGGCCTGGAGTAGACTGTTGTGGTGTGGTAGATGGTGTAAGGCAGATCGAAATGGCCTAGGTTCAACAAGCAGGGAACAAGAGGAAGTGGATCTCGTGCTGGCTGGAAGATGCAACATGCAACACAGCAAGAGGGTGGTGGAAATAATGGTCCTGAGCCCTCATTGATGTGTGTGATGTTGCTCAAGATGGGCTGCATGAGAATGTGTAAGTCGGCTTAGAAGATGGGAGAATGAGAATGAGATCAGTGTTAAAAAATGGAGTTGGGCAGACTTATAAAGTGATCTAAATGTAGAAATTGGACTTATTCACAATTTAAAAATGAAATGGCATGGCTGGGGCACAGTTTCAAGCCTCTGAAATACTACGGGTATGCATGGGTTGCAGGTATCAAATGCCAACCCGTACCCGCACCCACTGGTACCCATACCCTTAACCCATACCAAGCCATAGGGAATCATGAATCTGGAAAGAGCTCTTCCGTGAAATCAAAACAGGCTCTCAATGCTTCTGTGAAAGATGGGATGTTTGTTGCCAGCAAACCAAAATGGGATACCTATATTTCCACATGTCACAAAATTGATCCCCAATGTGAAATCGATGGCTCTGATCCAACAAAGGCCTGCACTGTTCGATGTTCAAAATGTGGTGTAGATAAACAGCAAGCTACTGTTTATGACACTACCAATTTTCGAACTCACTTCCAGAAATGTACTGGGGTACTTAACACACCAACATTGACCGGCATGAATTTTTTGATCCCTTGTCAAAAGCTTAAAGTTCTTCCACAAACAGTTCTGTCATGTCCAGGCCTAACTGATTGTGAAGATATTCGAATCAGTGACTATCTAAGTCATACACTGGTACCCAGTGCAGGTGGTGAACATGTTGGAAAGACTGCAAAGCACATGTTTTCATAGAATTACGGCCGGATAGACCAAGACCAGCAGAAAGCAGCCCGCGCATGACAAGTGCAAACATGTTGATGGGAGCTCGACCACACTCATGGTTCAATCAAAGCAATTGGAGTTGCTCCATGCAGAAAGGATGCTAGACAGTCTGATGGTATTTCACTGCCATGCAATGCTTGCATGAGTCTTTTGAAGCTTCACGAATTTTTGACCGCAATCAATAAGAATGCCTCTTTGGTTGTGAACTGTATATATACCCCAAAAATCTATCAACCGGAGGCGATTGGGAAGCTTTATGCAAAAAATGTTCAGCTAGAGGCACTGTTTGACAATGTAAGTCCATTGTCTAAAAGACATCATCATGACAAATGATAACATTCAAGGAAGTGTGGGGTCTCCCATCGAGGTTGTCGATATCAAGATGCTTGACCAACAACTAAATGCACTGAAAGGTACCAAGGCAAAAAAAGTTCGATTATGGACTCTACAAATTGTTTTGCCTCACATACCACCTGGGATAATTGCTTATGAGCCCATTGGATCCTCAAATACTGCTCGTGAGCTGGCTGAGATGGAGACCAAACTGCTGAGACTACTCATTGCCGAATTAAAGTTAAAGATCATATCTCTGGGTTCCAATAGCACAATTGTTGAATGAGATGCTCGGGACCAGCTATGGAAATCTGGATATTGCAAACATTTTCATTATAGGTTTCCACATTCGGATAAAAGATGCTCACCAATCGACATCCCACTTCTTAAAGTACATGGGCAAGTCATGGCTGTTGTGCAAGATCCTAAACATGCTCAGAAGACCATGCAAAATAATTCATTCTCAGGTGCTCGATGCTTGGTACTTGGGAAGTATGTGATAGACTATGAACAAGTTCACAGAATGGCTTTGGACAAGGAATTCACACCAATTTATCTTCAAGATGCTGTCAGAATGGACTGTCAGGATGATCGAGCAGCTGCAAGGCTAACTTCAGCAGATGCTCTAGCACATATTCTGTGCTATCTCCCCAAGGATCACATTAGCCTTGCAATATATCTCTTTGTATTTGGGGACATGGTTGATGCATTTGAAAGCCGAACTGCGACACACTTTGAACACTTGAGAATGATATTATGTGCTTGATTTTGCAAACAAATTTGGAAACAGTTTCTGCGTGAAGCTCAATACAAGCTTTCAAAACACTTTATATCATCAGATGCCAATGACATTACCGACATCATGTCAGACTCATATATTGGTATCCTTATCATTCACCAGGACCATCTCGAGACACCCATTCCTTATCTGCCGTGGACTCATGGAACAACTGGAAATGAACATACATTTGGATTTTTATGCAAAAAAATACCTGATTTTACGGTTGGTGACCTTATACACCTCCTTCCTAAGGTTTCTGTTCGACTGCAACAGGCTTGTTCTACACATGTGCGAAATGTGATGGTGAATTTCCAGCAGCAAGCTGCTGGATACATTTATAGCTATTTTGATGGAGAAAGTGCTGATCTTAAGGCACTTGTGCAGTTTCCAACAGACTCAGATATTGGTTGCATTGCACATGCAGCCTATGAAGAGGCACTATCCCTTTGGGAAGTGCTTGGCTACTTTCCGTCACCAGAGCATGGTCCCGCCATCAATGGACATGGTGGTGTAGAGATCAATTCCAACACTGGAGATGACAACAAAAGTGAAGCTGAAGATGCAGTTGATGATAAGATAGACACTAAAACATGTAGCGGGAGAGAGGAGCTCCAAGATGCTCTAAAAGATGCAAAGAAAGCAAACTCACTTCCTGATAGTGCGGAACAAGTTATAGAAGATTGTTCATTCGCAGCAGCAGCACTTGCTGCCAATGATGCACAAGCTATATATGTACTATTATTCAGATTCATGCTTTGAACCTTATGCATTGCAATACTTACAAATTAACACATTTGCAGCGAGGAACTTCCTGAGGTCGACCCAGAAACACTACACTTGCTACATTCTACTCTCAATCGTATTCTAAGTGAAATCACATCTCATGGGCCAGCAGAAGCAGTATATGTTCAAAATCTATTAGAAGCTGCATTTCCAATGGAATTGCCTACCGAGCTTACAAGCTATATCCAGTCTGGAACTCTTGATGCAACCAGTCTGGTAGAAATGCACCACAAAAACCAGAGGAAAGAATGTGCTAAATCAGTTCGACAGCACGTAGACTATCTCCCATCCATCTCTTCAACACCAGTTAGCACACTGTCCCACACAGACAATACCGCCATACCTACACTAACTGTGGCACCCAATGAGGCCGACAATAATCATAGATCAGTTGCACAAAGAATATGGCAGGTGTTGTGGGAGAATGGTCAGTTGAAAGGTACCAGCACCGGACTGAATTGAAAGGTATGGCATACCACCAGCTCAGTGCATGGTGACAAAAAAGGGAACGAGAAAGGATTGGAATCTGGCAACACAGTGAACGCCTGAAATGCAGCCAAAGGTCATGCTATATCAATTCTTCAACGCCGCCAACTTGAATTCTCTTCGCTGAAGTCATCAGAGACTTATGTAATGGCACGAATTAGTGCTCTGTTGCTACTAAGTAACCAATCTTTTGGAATCATTGCTGTGAAGGATCAATTACTTCTAGGTAAAGGTAAGATCTTGTTTCTGTCCTTAGATCATGAACAAACCTAAGCTATTACTACAGTGATAACCATGTATGAAAAAGGTGCCAGTACAGTGGCATGCGAAAAGAATGAGCATGCCATCAATTTTCCCTTCTCCTCCTCGCACATTGACCTAACTACTCTTCAACTGCCCCGATTCTTTTCAAATAACTTGCAGGCTGTGTTAAACAATGTAAAGTATATGTATGTACAATATCATAAGCTATAAGCTGTGTTAAGTCGCAAAAATAGACTGAAAAAGGGGGTCCCATTTTTTGCGAATATTAAGGTAGAAAGATGAGGATTCTGCAAGATAGAAAATGATTCTAGTGTTTTAAAATTGTCATGGACTGTTAGTATTTCATATATTTTCCCTTTGCGTGCAAAAGTGCAGCGACTCTGTTGGGAATTGACCGATATAATTTCCAGACATATTCAATGTCTATTTTCTCCCATTTCTCCTACAAAATCTGCCATAACTTGTCATGATTATGAGGTTGCTGTGTGCGCTTTCACACACAGCGATCCAAGTGGTCCCACAAGTGTTCTATGATGCTTTGGTCCGGCAAGGATGGTGCCCAATTGAGAACATGGATGTGATTGTCCTTGAACCACTTAGTAGCAAGCTTGGATGTATGCTTTGAATCATTATCTTGCTGGAAAACAGCATAATGCCTGGACTTCTTGATCTTGGACAACATTCCTAGGAAGGATTCGCCCAATATCCTGCAGTACTTCTCCGCGTTCATCTTCCCCTCGATGCGATATAGCTTGCCCACTCCAAACCATGATATACATCCCCATACCATGATACTTCCACCACCATGCTTGACAGTCTTCTTCACATTCCTGTCCAATAAAGCTTCTCCAGAACATCTATGGCAGTAAGACTTCCCATTGGAACTGAAAAGGTTGAATTTTGATTCATCACTGAAGATGATGTGCTTCCAAAAGAATTCTGTCCTTTTCTGTATTTTCCATGCCCACAAAAGTCGTCCCTGAATGTGCCTGTTTGAAAGCCAGGGCTTCTTCCAGCATACACAACTGTAGTATCCCTTCCATATAAACATTCAGCGAACTGTGGTGGGGTGCAAATGAGGAAATAGCTTGCATTGAACATCTGTTACATCTCTGCATTGCCCAGATGTGATGCTACGGAGTGCGATACACTCAAAATAAGAGTCAATTGAGTGGGAGCAGCCTGGAATGTGTGCATGTGCATAGAAGTCAGGATTCTTTCCCTGTTCCAAAAGGTTTTAAAGATTTCGAGTCGCCATAGAATATTTGATATTGAGTGCTTCTGCTGCATACTTGATGGATTTCCCATCATGTTTTACCATGTGGTAAAGATGGGCTTTCTTAGTAGGAGTGACTGTAACCATATAAGAGTGTAGCAGAAAGGGTAGAAAAGATGTTACATTAATTATGGAGAAGATTTATAATAACATTCGCAAGATATGACATTGGCAAGGGTGGCGGGTACGTAATTCGGTCATGTCGCATACCCGTGAGAACAGCACATCAAAGCACTTGACACAAAGATTTTGCAATTGCTGTGCTAATTCCTCATATGAATACAGGAAACTTTGCACATACATGACAGAACATATACACTACTGACATGTAAAGTTGGAAGATAAAATAAGTACATGGGGTAGAGTAGTGAGCTGGTGAACTTTCAAATGATGTCATGTGGCATCATGCTCATTCTTTTTGCATGCCACTGTAAAGCAGGAAAGCACAACTGGGTTCCATCTTCAAAGAACATCGGGGGTATATCATATATCGCTATGCAAGTATGGCACCAAACAAGACCTGGTCAACGTAAATTCCAGGGTATTTTCGGTCCAGCTGCACATCTTTCTCTACCTCAGTTTGTTCACGTTCCAGCTGCTGCTTTTATCTGCGAAGTTTCAGCATCTTCAGTCCAGCCTGCTCCGTATAATGAAGCCATTCTAGAAATGAATCATAATTTTTACACTAATAACTTTACAGGCATTCTGGAGCAGAAGGAAGCTATTCTAGCTGCTGTGAAGTGGCTTATGGAACACCAGAAACCACCGAAAACAAGCCCAGTTGATTAGGGAGCAAAAAAAACGAATTATCATAGTTTTGTAGGTTAGATACATAGTCCACCTATAAACCATGAAGCTAGTACCATAGATACGGTATCCCCACAAAATCATAGAAAAATTTGCGATATTATTTCCCCCTATAACTGCCAAAAAACTGCTGTTTTGGTATCACTCCTGGCAGGACTATATTTTGGGAGACACAAAATAGCATGCAAAATAGATTGTACATTGCTCAAATATAGCAGTAGATTTTACGTACTGCAAAATTTCATCGAAAATTACTTGTATTGAAAGGTGCTAAATAGAAGGTAAACTTCACATTTCTATTGTCTTTTGCAGCTCGCAAAGTTTGAACTTTAGCTATAGATTTACAATTATGAAAAATACATACAAAATTTGTAGTTTATGATCCATTTTGCAAGACAATAAAGGACTCATTGTGCAGTCCATTTTGCGAGATGCAAAATGAGTTGCGAGATCTGAAGTTTTGCAAACATATTTTGCAGTAGGCAAAATAGACATAAAATCTCTAATTTATTATGTCGCAAAACACATCATGTGCTGAACGTCTTGCATGGGGGCACTGAGCTTTTTTTTTTTTGAAACATGTGATTGATTGATGCTTCAAAGCTGTTCATTATCAAGATGTACAACTATATACATCATATATGTATATAAAACTGCGACAACAGTGTTTTCTCAGAGAATGTCTGCAAAGTTGCCAATTGTCAATCCATCCTGGTCAGTCATTTCGCCAGAGGCCCAGAAAGCTGAAAAGCTAGTGCATGTCATGATACTACAGGGAGTCCCGCAATTGCTTTAACTTATCCCACAGCTTGCTATGAGCTGCGATCTCGAACACAATCTGCCTTACCAAATATCAGCGTGTATGCACAGCCCATAGCCGTACATGTGCGATAGACTCCAATAGTACGTAAGTCCCTCGTTCAAGTATACTGAGGTCATTGAGCTAGAGATATGCCGCACCCAAGGTTATCCAAAAGGGTTGTGAGTGGAAGTAATGGAGCATAGGAGCATACTTATGGGGCTGACATATTAGGACAATATTAGGAACTTACCTCTTTGTATGAGTATGCATAGTCCTGATAGCTGGTGAGGGAGTCATGAAATTAGCACCATGATAGATGTTGGGAAAGCCCATACATCTACGATGCTGTAGCATCTCACTGCCGCGAGGGAGTTGTGGTGTCAGAAAAATCCAAAATGGCATATCAGTGGGTGACGATGCTGACGGACTTATAACAGATGATAACTCCTAGCAGAGGGACATATCAGTATGTCCATAAGCTATAACCACCACCTGTAAGCCTAATCACTAGGATATATACCAGCCACTCAAGGGTGATTTGGGGTGATCACCAATGACCCACTCTGACTGCTTGCTGCCTGTAAGGAAATCATATGATGTAACCAGTGGTAAGTTCTGATGAATTTTCGCTGGCGGTCATATCAGCATTTACCACTAGTTATTTACTCATGAACAATATTCAACCCACGAAGGTTAAGATATAACTTATTACATAGTGTCTAAAGTTAATCTGCTAAGTTGCTGATACAGTATGTAGAAAGATGCCTCTGTCTACTGTGTCAATAATATTGGTAGTTTCAGGACCCATGATTGAACACCGGACACATCAGCACGTAGTCCATCACCTGGACCATAAACGACATATCTCAGACTCTAGAGTCTATACGGACCTCAGCCTGGCAGTTTTTCCATTTTGTAAGTGGCCTCCAGCTTGCTCCAGGCATCTAATTAATGACCGAAGAAGTCCACCGAGCTTGACCGAAGCCCCACGGGCGCGGTGAGAGTTGTGTCGTCATTGCTCCACCATACTCCAAAGGAAAAGGCATAAAGCTGCGAGAATATATGCTTGCTGCAATTCATTCCGCCCACTTTCACGGTGAAGTTTCACCACCCACTGTCAGCACCCCCAACCCCCTCCCTTGAAGCTGTGCGTGTAAGTTGTTATACTATTAGCTCTTTTGAATGCTAGGTATGTACTAGGCCATGTATTACTAGTAGGTATTGTAGCACACCGTGTATTTATTACAGTAAGGTCTGAAATATGCTATATACTACATGATTATCATAAATTTGGTGTATGTTGGTGTTGATTGATTGGTAAAAAGTGCCTTCTGCATAATATGCACATATGAAATATCAAATGCTGAGATACAGTGTCAGTGGTTTTCAAGGTTACCAGAGGTTATATGAATGATCAGTGATTTTCATTTGTACCACCCATTATCCTACTAATAATACTTATCATCAATATCCCTTGTATAGTTGGTTTTTGAGGAATGTCACCCATCCGAAAGGGTGATGGGCTGATATGCAGTTATCTGTATATATATCCTCAAATATGTGTTTTTGGATTTTTCTGACAGGACAATTGCACATCAGATTTGAAACGCAGAAAGCTCTGTTTGTGTACATTTGTACCAGCCTATTGTTCTTGTACCGGGTTGGTACCGGGACACTTGACCCGAATACAATAGAATATAACGCTACATGCTAACACACTGAACAAACAAAGTATGTTAAGAATCTCAACAATGTCATTTGCTACAGCTAAGCACATGCTGGACAATGTAGTATGTTGTAACTATGCTCAAGAAAGTGAAATAACAACATTTAGTTCCTTCCCAGCCCACTGTATTGGACATCTCACAAAATGGCACCGGATATCTTCTACAGGAATGACCTCCATAGGCAAGGTATTCTTTCCAAAGAGACTTGCGCATAATGCAGGATAATGGTCATAAGAGTCATATTTTTTTGATGATTCCCCTTGTTTTATCTTGAATAAAGATGATATATAGGCAGGATTGATCATACTGTAGTCATGTCCGATAAGTACCTGTGAGTTTCCCATATATTTCGAGGAAATCGAAAAAATGAGACCATTCAATGTCATATTCGACATAAAGGCTGCATCTTTTGGGACTGGTCCTTTTAATAGCCTTCTCATGGGTTCATATAGCTCCCTGGGAATAGCAGATCTTCATTTTTCAGATTGATGTGTTCCTTCTTCATCAAATGAAGTGCCCTTCAGAAGAATGTCTAGGGTCAGTAGGTTAAGAACTTGAGGGTTGGTCAGTTTGTAGATGATTGCCTGGCAATTCTTGATCGCCTGAGGGCAACCACATTTGTATAACACAGCACGAAGATTCATGGTGACGGTATATGAACTTGAAATAGTTTCTTCATATTCACCTAAGAAACCATATTAGCTGCTACTCTCTACAGAGTATAGGATAGGAGGTTTCATCACCTTCTTTCCTATTAGTCGGGATTAGTTGCAGCTTCTCTATCATGTGCTCAAAAGAGAATGTCCACCAAGAATGCACCAGACCATATTGCAGCAGATACTGGTGTAAATGAAGAGCCATGTGGTGATTTGGATGGAACTCATATGATGGAAAGAGACTCTTGATTCCCGTAATGTATGATTGCATATTTTGCAAATATAAGTCCGCATGTGCTACTGAGGTTGTTCAAGAAGTAGTTATAACCACTGCAGACAAAAGTGCCATTGTAACTTCCAAGATGTGGCGCCTCCTGAGAGAAATTCGATCTGATCCTTTGGAATTTCCCCACAGTCTTACAAGAGAAACCAGAAAGTATGTAGATCCCAAAAGCCACCACTGGTCTGCTTTGAT
Organism: Cyathus pygmaeus; assembly: GCA_036937155.1. Lineage (NCBI taxonomy): Eukaryota > Fungi > Basidiomycota > Agaricomycetes > Agaricales > Nidulariaceae > Cyathus > Cyathus pygmaeus. The sequence continues at coordinate 10,919 of JASFCZ010000009.1, forward strand.
CTTTCCATGGCTAGCAGACCCAAGGTTCGAAGGAACTGAAGTTGTCCAAGATAGTGTCACCATACTCAAAATATCACTCCATATCTCTTTTATTTCTTTCTCAGAAAAAACATGACTGTGTTCAAGTTCCTCCGAAGGAAAAGTATGCTCTTTTTGCTGAAGTCGCTGCAAGGGAATAAAATCAGTATTTTACAATTTAAAAGCAGTTAGTGTTATAAGTACCCAGGTCACTAATGGCACTATCCAATCTAGTTTCTGAGGCCATTTTGTTCCGCACTGTTGGTTTTCCTGTACACCCAGCAGATGTGGCTGAAGTCCAATATCTTTGCAAACACATTCCAGAGCAGCCAAGTGATATCGACTCTGCAGTCTTTTCTCCAGTCCGGACTGATTTCTTTCGGGAAGAGGAGCCTCAAGGAACTGCCGCAGGCACTGCATACTATCTTGTTCTACTTTCTTAAGACTGAGACATTTATCTGTCAAGTTTATTTTTATGATGGCACTAGGGCCTTTCTCGCCCTTTGCTATGCGTAACCCCAAAATGTTGTCAAAATGTTCCTTTATAATCCCAAGGAACAGATTGTGCATAGCATCCACGACTACGAAATGCACAGGGTCAAAGTATGGAAGATGGAGGAGTTCAGACCAACGAACACCATGCATATCAAATATTGACTGGCTTTCTTTGGCGCTTTCAGCTGATTTAAAACTTTTGGCAGCAGACTGAACCTCTTCATTGGTACGATTTCTCCACTGGGAAAAGTCGAGATTACCATACCCATGTTCACAGCGGGTGCAATGACATACTGAACAGAAATATTATGGGTGCATGCTGTGAATCCAGCTGTTTTCCGAGCTCCGAGAATATCACAAATAACAGCCACTAATGCTGCTCGAACGAGTTGGCCTTCGTTGAAGTTGTATGTGCATGACAACATCACACCTGGATCCCATAATGCTGAAAAGTCATTGACCAAAGGTGTCATATAATGATTTATAAGATCTAATGGAGGCTCATTAGGCCCAGGTATAACTCCAACCAAAAACATATTTTCAGGTTTATAGCGCATCTCCAGTGGCAAGTTTAAACAGACCAGGGCTATAATTCTGTTGGACTTCTTCTTACTGGCTTGTTTATTTCCTAATGGGTTGAAAAAATCAATGGATAACCCAAACACATAACATTCTTCATCCCCTTCACAGCCAAAACAATTCCCATCCGGGCCTTTAAACTCCTGTAACACAGACCCTTGAAAAATATCTCGAATCTCATCAGGCAGGGTAACTCGACTTTTTTCAGCAATATCCCAAGCCAGATCCATGTGGTCTTTGAACCCAATGCGAGAGAGTAACCCAGCTAACCAGTCTTTGAAGTCGTAGTATACAAATGGCTTGATCAGCACAGTAATCTTGACATCCTTCTTAAATTGTGGTCAAAGAAGTTGTTGTTTACACTGAGGGCCTCCACCTTTAGGGTAGTCTGAGCAACGAGTTGGATATGTAGGGATAGGCGAATTAGGACTAGATATGGGCTTATAGGTTTTATGGCAATTTGGATTAGGACACACTGCATATACCATACTTTTCCCCTCCAGCTGGAAGTTCTTAAGCATCATCCGGATGTTAGATGGGAAGTCAGACATGAGTTTTTCATCTCATTGGGAAAGGACTGTAGTTGCACACATTAGCATCAATTGGACTATGTATTGGACCATAGCAAGAATAAAGTTGCATCCAGTGTGCCCAACATGAAGAAGGGCATTGCAGGCTATGACAAGAAATAGAGACATGTGGAGAACAGGATCTGTTGTCTGCAGTGGCACCTGAAAATGATGATCTTTAGCGGTTTATGAGCTGAAGACTCGAATACTCCTTGTGATGTAGATACTCACCTGTATTATATTTAAGACCAATGTGTGAATCAAAACGATCACCTCGACTTCTATGAAACCCTAGCCATTTGCGCCTTGCATCCATCAAAAGCTCCTCAGTTGCATTAACTTTCTGCATAACAATATGCAGCGTGGTGGTAATTCTGGGATCATTGTTCATTATTCGGCCAAGGTTATCCCTTTAGGCTAAATTTTTCAGTATGAAGGACTGCAATAGAAAAGCTGGTGGTGATGGTGAAGTTTTGTTGCAGGCATTCAGCATCTTTGATCCAAGATCAGTATTGAACTTTCGAAGTGGGTTCATTACAGTGATTGAAATTTCATCGACATCAGCTTCTATCTCTGCTATACAGCGCAACAGAGATTGAACGATATCATGCGATGAGCTGTTGTTGTCATTCCCAATAGATGGTGCCAGTGAGTGTGCCTTTCCCCATAGGCAGCCTGAATTACTGCTTGATCTGAAGGAGTTATCTGAGAGAGCGATCTTTGCCAAATGTTCCATAATCATCTCCTTCTGTGAAGATATCACATTTGATGCTTGTTCGCGTGCTTCTGCAGCCCGAAGGAATTAACTCAAAATACCACTGAACACATTAATTGGATTGGATTGAACTACATGATTAAGCTACAGTGATTCTCATTGATCGCAAATGCACTAATAAATCCCTGCTGAGCTTCCAATTCTGTCCCCTGCAGCTTAGCAGCAAGGATTAAACAGATCTGCAGCCACAACTCCATGCAGGCCATTACAGTGCCTGTGCATGAGATGCAGCCTCATGACTGGGGGATGGAGCTGGATGCAGTTGTTGGTGTGGTGCAGACATTGGATGTTGAGACTTATGTGGGATGTCCACTGTTGGTTGTGTTCACTTTGTGAATGTTGGCATTGGCACAGTTGTGGATGGGGTTGGAACCTTGACTTGTACGATATAACCAGCATGTACATGCTCTTCCCAGTTGGAGTGTTGTATGCACCCATCTCCTCGAATACCCTTCGACCTATCCCCTCCTGGGTGGGCAGCTGCACCTCGCAGATGGGAGTCAGCATATGAATGTGCAAACATGGAAGCATAGAGCACACTGCAAAGGCAGCCAACATTATATCTTGTTATATTGCCATTCATGCTCATGAAGGCGCGAGGGGCAGAGAGCTGCGTTGGGCTAAGGTATACCTTGACCCCTTCCTCATCATAAGCTTCATCGTCAATCAAGTACAATGTGCAAGATGACGAACTACAATTGGGCATGAGCATGCTTGAAGTGGCTGATTTCATCCCAACTTGTATGCTCTCAACTAACCCATCCTCTCCTTGAGCCTCTAATCCTCTGTCTCCCCCAGCTGGTTGCAGGTGGTTAAAGGGCATTTGCCAGTGGATGCCCTCGGGATTTGGAAACACACTGCCGGCAGAGGAAGACATGGGATGGACGCCCTCAACTAACTCATCCTCTCCTTGAGCATCCTATCCATCCCCCAGTTGGCTTTATATGGCTAAAGGGCATCAGGATGTCTTCGATAATTGTGTGTACGTCAATGGAGGACGACATGGGATGGAGAGTGAAGATGAGCAAGCAGCCGTGGTTGGAAAAAGTTGACATGATTCATAGGACATTGCCTACTGTGGTCCAGGGTGGGGAGTATGGAGTGGGAAGGTGTTGTGGATCTGACTACAGGTTGTGTTGAGCACTGGTAACACATCGCTCGCCCTTGAGCTTGGGTGTATGTCGGGCTGGAGTCGAAACTGGTGCATGTGTGCACACACAAGACATTAATGATGTGACAGCCCCTCAATAATGTGTTGCCCATCCATCAACTTGGGTTTATGTCGACCTGGAGTCGAAACTGGCATAGGTGCACATGCAAGATGTTAGCGACATGGCGTCCCCTCCTTCTCCATATCCACAAGCAGCTCCTTCATTCTTTCTATCCCACTCATTCGAATGTTCCCAACTCGCCAGCCCTTTAACATCCTCCCATTACTTCAATATTCCCTCTCGACCCACTCTGTGTACTCCCACAAAGCTTGGGCGAGTAGTTATAGGACCCAACAAAGCAGCGGGGAGTGTGGGTATGCTAGAGGTTACATATATGGGATAGTTAGTAGGAAGTCACAAGTGAAAAAGGTGCAGAGGTCGCGGCACATACCAGGGCTAAATATGACATGGCGACCTCATCTGATTCCCTCCTCAGACTCCTTTAATTTCAAAGCTTCAAGGGCATACCAGTGCATTACGAGACCCTGCGCTCTGCCTCATGCATCTCCATCCCCATCTTCACCCATTCTGGCATCAGGAGCTCTGTGGCATTTTTCCCTGGAGTTGCCCTGTAGGTGCTATTTTAGCATGGGCAGCAAGAGGGAAGACTTCAAGAAGAGAAACATGTACCTGTAGGAATGTTAATGGGGTAGATGGGGGATACAGCCAGGTGTTAGGTTGGCTTGATTGAGGTGCAGTGGTGTAGCACTGGAGGGCAATGTGGGAACATATTCAACAATGACAACAGCATTGCAGGTGAGTGGTGATCGGCAAAGACATTGTTGTAGGAAGGAGGGCATTTGGCATTAAATACAGTGCACGAACATGACAATGCTGGGCAGCATTGGTTCGTGAGGGTTGTCATATGTGGGTAATGCTGACAGAGCGTGAGGAGAAGTCTGTCCCTTCCTTACGAATGGTGGTTTCTCAATCCACTGAGTTGAAAGTGCATACGAGCTGGAATAGCGAAGCAAATCGATGTACACCACTCTATTGGCATGAGGGTAAGCATATCTGGTTGGGAGCTGGATGTGAGTGTTAGTCTGGTGAGATATTGGATTTTGGAACTTACATTGGGGTGTTGAATGTTGGGTGTGTTCACATTGTGGATGTTGACATTAATGCAGTTGGGGATGGGTTGGTAAGCACTGTCGGAGCTGAGCAGTTAGCACTGAGCCTAGAGTGGGGAGGTTTGGGGAGGTGTGAGTGATGGAGGTGAAATTGGGTGCAGCACATGTACATGGTGAAGCTTGGTGAGGATGAGATGGATCTGTCACAGGAGGAAGAGGAAAGGACTGTGAGAGTGAAGAAAGGAGAGAATAAGAATAGAACAAGTGTAGTGTGTAGAACCCTTCATTGTGACCTTCCTTGTGACAGCAGGTGATATGTTGCTTCTTCAACTTGGCCACTTCACTTCGAGTCCAATTTGAGTCTCGACCTCACATCCATTGCTGGAGAGTGCATCCAAATGGACTCTTACTCACTGCAGTACTTACTTACTTACTTGTACATACAATACTACATAGTACTGGAAAAAAACTGACTTCATCTAAGCAACATATTAATTCACAGTTTTCATGCTTTTCTCAGAATTGCCCACTGGACCTGCCGGATAGGAAATGTATTTGTATTTAAGTCATGGTACTATTTACAGTATTGGCATGTTTGCAGCTGAAGTTTGAACAGGTATATGTGTATTCCAATTTCAAGAGGTTTGATTTCCAAGATACAGTATGTATATACACTCACAACTTTCTCAAGTGCTAGGCCAAATGTCAGGACGAAGCTCTTTATGAAACTTGATGCTCCATTCCTCAGCCTTTTGATGCAGAGCTTCTACTTGCTTATGTCCATGCAACAAATCTCTCCTTTTTTGGGAAGACAGCAGCTTTCCTTCTTCTTTTATTTTTAGAAAACCACGCTCACAGTATGCATTCCAGCAGCCATAGTTCTCACGGCTCCTTTCATATATTCCCAGCGGCAGGAATCATGATAACTGTGTATCTAATGCCGTTGATGTACGTGCACCTGTAAGTGAACAATTTGTAACTAATTAATAATGTGGCCAACAAAGTTGAAAGAATCATTTGACTCACCAGAAGCATTCATTTCAGGAGCACCTAAATAGCTATAGTAGGTCACAGTAATAATAGCTACTTCATCAGTGGTTAAGTCATCGTCATAGAACTACTCCCTAATGTGACAGTCTTCTGCAAGAAACATTTCCCCTTCTTTATCATATGTCCCTGTCGGACCATCAAGAACACATCCAAGCAAGATAATACTGGAAGCTAAGCGCCAGATATATTCTCCATATAACAAAGCAATAAGTATAGATTGGTGCTGTTGGACATATGCATTGAAGTCAGCATTAGTGAAGGTGTGGCTGCTACCTGTGAAGAGAATAGGAATCCTCATATTTGTATAAGCAGCTTCAGGACCAGGCTCTCCAGAAGTCAGTTGTGCCAGTGTGCAAAATGGGATACCAGCGAGTATTAGACATTCACATATGGCAACATCATCCATGTCACATCGCATTCTACATATGTAAAGTGCATCCCTTGCGGTAAACACTCCAATATTCCAAGAGATGGTTGTGTTATTACCAAAGTCAAACATATACATTGTTTCATATATAGTGCCCTTTTTGAACTGGGACCCCTGACCCTTGCTTTTGTCCTTTTTGAACTGTAGAAGTCAAAGGCAGTGTATTCTATACAAATCACCTCTGAGAGTAAGATAGCAGTCATGAGAAAGGTCCCATGATTGTGGGGCAGGTTTTCGTCCTGATGATATATTTTGAATAAACATTATCGAAATATAGGCAGTGGGGCTTGTCTTGAAATGCTGATTATCATCCACCAACCCCAACAGATGTATGAATAATACAAATTCAGCATCACTGCACAAAAAGTCAGTAGGGAATTCCGATTTTGTTGGCAATGGTAGAGGAGGGACAAAGCCATAATGATATGTTAGTATTCCAAGTACCATATCATTGAGTTCTTCAGCTTCTTTATTCCAGCATCGAACAATATTGGTTGAAGATGATGGCAACTGTGGTACAGCACACTGGAAAGATGCCAGGTCAGCCTCAACCCACTCAAATTCAACAAATGTAGCAGGCGGAGGGGTTAGAGCCTGAGGATGGGGATTATTGTATTGGTGAAGATCATCATCTGCTCCTAGCTCTGGTAAATGTGTTTCCTCCCAGCAATCCCATTCATTACTGACTGGGCTATAGAAAGCCACATTGTCGTTTTCTCCAAGTGTATCTTCATGCTCGGATTTGACAACCTCTGTTCATAACCAGGAATTGATGTTGTCAGGGTCTCACTCCCATGTGGACACCCTTGCACTGACAGTAGGTGGCTTGGTCTTTCTATTTATAAACCAAACGTAATTATCTGATTCAGATTTCCTAGCTTCTTCAATTCGATGCTCATCCCTTTCCTGCCGTTCTTGAATAAAATTGGTTGGAGATATTTGATATCGAGTGGATTGATTTAGACCGTGAAATTTTTGAAGGGTTAACAATTCAGATGGTACAAGTGTCATAAATGTCGATGCTTGCTGTAACAGATAAGGCACTGGTACAAGGGATTGATCGGTGATGACGTGAGGATCCCATAAATACCACACTGGAATGTGGTACTTGCAGAACCATGATATGGAAGGACATGACGTAGAGGGATCAATCAGCACGCCAAGCCTGGGATTGCTAGATGAAAATAAATAGGCTGTACTCCATTGAAGAGAGTTAATCCATTCCATTTGGAAGGGTCCTATGATTCCTGGGCAAACATCTGGAGAAGTCACAACCTTGCACCATCGGATTTCATTGCCATCAAGGGTTTCAGTTGCTGCTATGAGGAACGATATCAAAGCAATCCAGGCAGAAAACCAAGTTCTCCAAGCCTTCAGAGCATGGTATGCCTGGTCATAGGTGATAAACACTTCGTCGAATGCACCTCCCCGCGGAGCTACAGGCATATCTAACTCAAACCCATATTCGGTTTTAAGTGCAATAACAATAGCATGTAAATTGTAGTGCAAATGTATCCATGAAGTAGCGTCATTATGGTACAAGTGGTAGCCAATAGCATGGTTCACATGCCATAATTGATATGAGAAGTTGCTAGGTGTTGAAATATAGGACCATAATATCCTGGGGTTAATGGCAAAAATGCTAGCCATCCACAGTGCAAGCTCCATTTAACAAGATGTTTCCACAAATTGTCTGTGCTGATCATTCGGTAGTCCACTACATTGTCATCAAGAGGAGGGGGAAGGGAGAATAGACCACGCTGACAATTGGGAGAGTAATACATCATCCCATTGATCAAAGACATGTTGCCACACGAGTGGTCAATTCTATACATAGCCTGTCAAAGCCTACTTTTCTGAATATATTTAAAGGACTACATACTCATAGTTTACCGGTCGAAGGTCATCCATCATGAGGTGCCCAAGAGTTTGAGCAATGAGTAGCAATGAAACCTTCGAAACCTTGCGGAAATGAAAGACAGCGTGAATTCACCAACACTGGTAGATACCTAGCACTGATGAACAACGAAAGGTGCTGGAACAATGCTGTGAGAACACCAGCACTGGTAGATACCAAGCACCAATAGATAACTAGCAATATGAAAGGAGGAAGAGGAGTTAAGAACAAAGTAATCGATTGATAGCGACTGCCGCTGCCAACACACTTACTTCATTATGTAATATGAATGAGAAGTGTTGCCAGTCAGGCCTCGGTAGTGTTGTAATTCGGCTGAATATGGCTCAGCTCAGCTCAGCTAATGGTGGCTAATCCCATGGCTCAGCTAAAATCGGCTCAGCTAAGCGGCTAAGCTGCAACTAAATTTCCATAATTAGCTAACTATTAAAATACATCATCTTGTCTTTGTTATCAAACTTATCAACTGAATCTGACTGAATCAGCTGTAGCTAACAGAGACTGTAATGTATTACTGAAATACAACACACTATTAGCGGGCAATTTACTGCATCCAGAGCAGAATTTTACAGAATGAAGCTCGGAACATGCATCCATTAGGCTGGTAGTAAAGTATAATACTTAGTAGCTTCAATCTTCGAAAATTTGAGCATTTGTAATGCCTCCATTATCTTTGGCTTTATGTTTGCTAAGGCTCCAACCATATACTATATGTATACACAAAATTGTGTAAATATATGGTTACAGTATTTACCCTATAATTTACTGTATATATATGATATATGGTTATCATATACGGATAAATCACATGTTGTCTAAACACTGCTAAACTCCGTGCTTTTTCCATACTAAGTACTGTTGAAGTACTGTGAGTGGATTGATATCTAAAAGACTGTCCCGAATCCAGACCTTCGAAAGAAGGGCTTTGCTGATGGTTTCACCAAATGATTCATGCTGAATATACAGAAGCTTTCCATCAGATGTTCACACATCCTCTCCAAAAGAATGTCAAAGTGTCTATTGAATACACTCCAATGCCGCATGCGCGGTTTATAGTCCCATCTTCTACCGCTAAGGGCAAAGAGTCAGGAAGTAATGGAATAATAGCAGACAGCCTGCCGACATAGTCATGCAGGGGATGAGGTGGTGATTCTGTAGGCATTATGGACGAGTCAGATATTGTACTACAATGGCACTAACTGCCTATTTTATATGGCTTGCACTACATTTCTCCCATCTACATCGCACTTATAGTACATGTTTCAACTTTTAGGAGCTTGCTTGGCACCTGCGTACTATTATATGTTTCAAACGAGACATAGAGAGCACAGTGCTTAGTAAACACATGTCCTCCAATTTATTGCCAACACTATGTCATCCTGTGCAACCAAATGCAAGTGGGAGCCTTAAAAAGTTACCGATCGCGAGCATAAATACCTGTGTTCCGACTATTTTACAATTCCCAAATCATCAATATACGGGCATTGGCTGAAATGCAGTGCGCTAGTGGTCGAGATTCGCATTAATGCGGAGAAATCTGAAACCATATAATATGTGTATAATGTATATGTCTACAGTATACACTGAGATGGACATTTATATGTATATAGTATACATTTGCAACTGTATATACACGGTTTGTATACTATATGGTTAGAGCCTTAATGTTTGCAGATGAGAAACCCCTTTCACAAGGCACTGCAGTCTGCAGAGCCTTGAACAGGGAGTATATCAAGTGTAGGGTGAATAACTGCAAGTTTGAACTGACTTTCCTAAGGCTAGTTAGTAGTACCTAACAGTACCCAGTTACTTAGTATCTTCTACACACACGAAAATTAACATAAAATTAATCACAAACTATTAAATACATCGTCAGTAAACTATTAAAAGACAATTGTGTGAAGGAAATATGGTCAGAGCATGCTGGAAAGCCTGCAGAGATCAAGCAGAGATGTCATTAATTAAACTTAATTTTGAGGCACTGCCCAAATCAGGAAGTTCCTCAGCTAATGCACTTAGCTGCACCCTTAGCTGCTTTAGCTGTTAGCTGTGAAACCAACTATGACTAAGCTAAAACCCAGCTCAGCTAAAGCAGCTAGGACTCTTTTAGCCGAATTTTTACAACACTAGGCCTTGGCAGTGTCGGCGGTTTCTGGAAATGGTGTACAGCACTTGAAGTTGAAGTTTGACATTCAATGTTCAATGTTCACCGGTCACCGGCACCATCAAACCAGCATTTGATTGAACCATTGGTGTTGTCTGGGATTTCCTGGCAGTGCTCAGTGTTTACATAGTCTCCCACCATGCTTTCAAACCTCAAACTCTCAACTATTATTGCGATTCACTTGCCAAAATCCCTCTTGGTTGCTCTTCACAAGCTCATAATGGAACATCACACCAAAGTTCACAACAAATGACCCCCATTTATGTATAATTTGCACAAAAACGGATGGGAACATTGTACGATCAAAACTACATCAGTCCAGCGTGTCCAATGTATCATGTACTACTTCCTCCTTTTCGGCAATAGTGCTCTGGGGAACTTCTTCCAATTTACTCAAATGAGCAAGGCTCCCTTCCGGTGACATGTGCTGTGTGTGCAGTTTCAAGTGACTAGACTTACTTGTTGCTTCTCTGGTACTCCACTTTTCAGCTAAGGCCTCCAGAATGTCCTCACTAACATAGTCCAAAAAGTCGGCCAAGCCCAGCCGTCGATGTTCCTGCTCGCGATTGGGCTGCAAATGCAACTTGGTGATGTCTCCTATGATCTGGGTGCCCTAAGTCTTATGGTAAGCTACCAGATGACCCTGCTCTAATTAGCACTACTCACCTGTGTTACGAATGGTGACCACAAGTTGCGCACGACATAAAGACATGCTGTGACCACCATAAGTGGCATGAGATATCCACACATGGTGTTTAATGTTCGTTCATGTCTTCATTGATCTCTTGTTGTCGGCTAGGTTTGTGGATGTTCTTATTATGCTAAAAGTGGAGCAAACCATGATGTATGTAGAGGACATTTGAAGGACACACACATACCTTTTTCTCCCACAAGCATAAGTCGAACTTGGGCCCAGATGAAGCACTGGCAATAAGATGGACATCACACATAGACATGCTGCCAACTGCTTGGACATATGACGCAGCTAGAAACTCGTCAACCAAAGCTCATGTTCAGCAGACACAATAATCAAATACCATTTCCATGCTTCAGCATCTGCACTACATTCCCAGTGCCGAGTTCAAATAAATATAGTTTCCTGTGGTCACTTCCACTAATTACCATTTTACCATCCTCAGCGACTCCCAGTGCTTTGGTGATGAGCTTCTTCATTGGCACCAAAAAAGACTGTAACGGAGAGGTGCATGCTATGCTGTATAGATCTACCCCATTGTTGAGGTTATTGATAAGAATGTGTTTTCAGTCTGACAATATGGCTGTGCTTCCACTGAAACATAACAATTAAGCTGTGTTATAGGGAATGAAGAAAAGCCTTTCGACATACATGGCTGATTTGTATGATTTGTTCCATTTAGGCAACCCAGTTTCTGCGTGCCTTGCCACGCTACAAATCCGTAAGTCCGAATTGGTCTGAGGATTGTATGGAATACTTACAAGTTACCATTTTCAAGACTGAAGACTGCAACAGTGTCTTCATCAAGAAATTGGACAGCATGTGGAATGGCGGAGGTTATCATCGTGGTCCATGATTCGTGAAAGGCTTCTGGGTGTGAAGTTGTTTGTTGGGTACTCCTCAAAGTTCGGACCAATACACACCTATTTGGTCAACCATAAATGCTTTGACCTTGCCATAGTGGCTTGAGGCGATCAGTCAATGCTGAGAAGCATCGAATGTGAGAGATTCAACACAATGTCCAACAGAAAAGACTTGTGAGCACTGTGTCTCCATAAAGGAGTGCTGTGGAGTTGTCAACTGAAGATCAATGAAAATGGTCCCAGAATCACTCATGTTTGATAACCAATTTCATCTGTAGGTTAAGAGGAATCCTCATCCGGTTCCAAGTACAAGTGTCATGCTCTCACGTATCCACAACAAGCAGGTGATCTGACCCCTGCGCTTGCCATGGTCTTTGATAGTCTGTAGGCAGGAGCCAGTTGACAAATCCCAGACGCGAATGGTCTTGTCGTCGCCTTCGTAAAACGTCATTCATCTAAAAATCCGTCACAAAAGATCACAACATACCACCACTGGCCAAGTTTCTGTCATTCCCGACAAATGTGATACAATTCACCACATCTGTGTGGCCATCAAGGTGCTTCCTCAGGGTGTATTCATGCTAACCAAATAAATGATTTTGGAATGTCAAAATATGCACAAAACAAATGTGCTTACATCATTAAAGCTCCAAGGAGGCATACTGAGGAAATAAGTTGGTACTGAGATTCGAGATGCAGAAATTAGTTCGTATGAAGATGAAGGGACAATATGACAGCAAATAGTTCGAGCATCAATTTATATCACTCAGGCATATCTGCTTTTTGGCAATTGTGCTTTCAAAATTTGTGTTCTGACTTGGGTTCATACAAGAAGAATCAAAGAAGTAAGACTGAACAATTGGAAATACTTCTAATTGGCGCATGTCGGTTCTTCCTTCAAACTTCAAGCTTCGGTCAGGAACGGCTCACCGGTCCTTCTAACTCCCTATTGTTCAATTAAGTTGTCACCCCATATTTGATGGGGTACAATAACAACAGGTGCATTGAAATATATGCGGGCCTTCTCGTCACACTTACTTGTATTTGTGACACAAAATCACATCTAAGGAACACAACTTGAACAGAGCACAAGAACAATCAAGAACAACCATACTAGGTGTGACTTCAAAAACTTTGTCCTCAAGTACAACAGCTAGTATAGTCTTAAATGCAATCTTGACTAAAATAGCTTCCTAAGCTATAGTGGTGCAATACGACATACAACTGGTGTCATAGGAATAATAACCTGTTATATAGTAGTAGTCCACCCCAGGATTCATCACGAGCACCAAACACCAACAAGTGCCATGGACATGAACTTTGATGACTTCATTTTGCACAAGCCTCTCCCTCTTATTACTCAGTGTGTCGACTTCTCTCTAAATGACTTCCCGAGCATTCTGCAAATCACAGCACACACTATTTTCGATGAATCATGCTTTGTGTGATCTTCACACCACCCCCGCATCCATGCCCACTTCTATGTCATCTGCTACTGTTATTACACCTCCATCAACTCCAAATGCAAATCGGTCATCTCCAGCCAATCTCTCTGAGATGGACGACAGCACACCAATTTCAAAGCCAGCTGGTGAGGCAGGTCGTCCTGGCAGCGGGTGAGTTTAATCTAGAGGAAACCTTGAACTGGCCAAAGGCTGCGCCGGGGCGAAAGAGTAAATTCCAGGAAATCAAGGCAAGTTGTTCTGAATTTTGCGATTTGCTATTTGAGACACACTCTTACTTTGTTTCAGGACTACATTGCGACTCTAGCAGACAAAGACCTCAACACCTCGAAATGCTTTAGCAAGCAAGAAAAGGTGAAGGTCAAGGACCTCATCTCTGCTGTATGTACATGGATTTTGAATTGGTTAGATATTGATACATATTATTTGAAACCATAGGTCTGCCGGCATTATAAGCTTCTTTGGCATTACAAAGACGCATGGCCAGCAATTTTGATGTTGAAGATGTATCTTAAGAGCTCCTCTGAGGTTGTGCATCGAGGGAAGAAACGAGATGCTACTAAGTGTATTCGGAAGGTTGAGCTTACAATTTTATACCAGGTCCTGTGACTAACATTCTGGATTACTCAGGCCGCAAGAAACCTTGGGCCAGACCTAGAGGAAGACGAATTAACATCATCAAGTAGCGGCTCTGATTCTGACAAGTTTGCGGCACTGTTTGCATCGGACTGAAGTTGTATTCGTTAGTTTTATATCTTCTGATTCTTAAAATACATTTGGTGTACTATGTGATAACATTCGAGATGCGCACAACATTATGAATGGTTTCCGAATATACAAGCATGATATTTTTTTAGAGGTTGACCAGTGATTAGTCTGGGACTCCCTACCAAAACTGGGTGCTACCATCCTGAAAGACTTTGGTGCAGGAACTCAAGTAGTGCGTACTCAGCCAGTCCCAAGCAAGCCTGTTCCCCACTCCTTTAAGTCACCAATCAAAAGAACAATTGACACTGACAGGACTGAAAACTTAGTGAGTATTAGTTGACATGTATGTTAAGGGTATTAACCCATACCATCAACTTGCAGAGATTCCTCAAAAATCGAATGAATCATTATTTGGGTATAGAAAAGGACCGTGAAATACATGGTAAAAATGTCATTGCTAAACCCAGAGAAGTAGAAAATTTCGCTACAACTGGAAGACGAGGGCCATCATTGGAGCCATTCCATGTTTATTGGAACAAGATCAGGACCCCATGGAATCATCAGTTATGGAGGTTAATGCTCCAAGACATGCAGGATGACAATGGCCAGGGATTTGGGCAAGGCGAGGAACAAGAAATGGAAAACATGTTCTATGAGCATCTGGACTGCTTGAGGAGGGAGCTTAAGCAGGTGAGACCAAAGGATGGCAAGGACTCGGATGATGCTATTGAGCACAAGAATCTTCAAGACAGAAGGTGTATGTTAGCGCAGAAGCCTCATACTAGGAGAGCTGAGGTCAGTGATGCAGATTCCCCAATTGATTAATGGACTTACTTACATCTTATACTAGTTGCATTATTTACGTTTATGCATCTCACTGAAGAACCGGAAGCTCTTGGGGGGGAGAAGTTGACCCAGCTTGGGATTCCATTCACAATGTTGTTGCGCTTTTGGGTCCTGACAGAATGAGTTCTGACGAGAGTGATGGGGAGTCCAGCATGCAATATAAGGTCCGAAAGCAGCTATGGCGACCAACCGAGATCAACCAAGGACTGCAATGTGGCAAACATGAATGGGGGAAGGAGGCCAGGTACAGCCCCACGCAAAAGAGTCTGCCTTCAATGCACTGCGAAGTCTAGTAGGCGAGGACCTGTTGTAGGGCTGCCAAAGAACTTCTACGATAAGACATTGATGGCAGGCCTAACAGAGTGCCAGGTATGAGACTTGGAGATGAAACCACCCATTAGACTACCACAGATTACTGCAACATAGATATGCCCTGCATAGTTCTGTCGCTTTTTTTGCTAAGATATGTAGAATTGAATAAGTATCTTGCATGTATGTAGTACTTAGTTGTACATACCAATTGCTGTTTCTTGAATTGTACAGTTCGAATGAAAAGTTACGCGAATAAACCAACATTGGGATAGCCCGAATGCCAGTAGAAGGGAGAAGAAGTCAAGGTCGAAAGTCCTGACTTGTGAGAGATAGTTGATGCCAGTGGAGCATGCGTTTGGAATCAAGTGTGTTGCGCACTGACTCTTTTCCCATGGTGATATGTCAATCACTTATGATATCTTGATTCAATAGGGGATTTCAAACCTAGGTGTTTCATTGCGCCAAGGCAATACTTCACAAACTTTTATATTGTGTGAATGATGGAAATGGGTGTAAAGTACCGCCAGAGGCCCTTGATTTGTATCATCCCATCAAAATACTGTACCAAGCCATTCAATTGGGCACCCGGTTTTGTGTATGACAGGCCAAACCGCAAAACGATTTCGGCGATATCGAGATACCTGTGTGACATCATCAAAATTTTTCGGTCATCTAGTACTCATTTGATGTAAAAACTTTACAAAACCTACAGGACATTGTTGTGTAACGGTAAGTGGGGCGAAAATACAGTTAAAAAAAAGCAAAAGAGCTGGTTTCGAGTCTTGTGGGGCACATTTTTGGATGGGCGCTAAAATAGTCGCTTAGATAAACCAGTTGAGCATTTCGGCATTTGAGCTTGTGACATGTTACATTAGCAAAATTTCGGTCTGGCCAATGCTCTTGTGACCTGTGACAGCCCAATTGATTGGCTTGGTACAGTACTTCAACAGTTTCATCGCGCCAAGCACAAAGGATTGAAATCCCCTAATTGAAACCATCCATGTCTGATGATGTCGATGTATCTGAAACTGCTAGGCTCAACTAAGCTCACACTCAATGACATCACATGTCTATTTCCATATGTAGCCACATATGGGACATGCTGAAATCATGAGGTGGGCTTATACCAAGGTACACAAAAAGGCAGGGCAGTGGAAAATATAACCTTACACTTGCCCCAGGGCCTTTAGTTCAACCCCAATCCACAACATTAATCGAGACAAAATGTTTACATTTTAAATACACACCTATTCATGTAACTATTATAGCAATATTGGAAGGATGTACATTATAATTGCTAAAATACCTTCGGTGGAACCAGTTACTTATGGTTTTGAACGAATGACTTCAACGGTTTGAATGGGATGTGGATTGAGTTGCCGGATTGATGGGAGAGTCACAAGTCACAAATGCACATGGTTCCAATTTCACATGCATTTGATCAAGCGTGTTGCGTAATATTAATATGAACACGATGGCGATGTGCAAGGGAACACATCTCTCGAAACCTTTGCTGATTTATCATTCCTCGCTTCAAAATGCCATGCAAGAAACTTAGGGTAGATGATAAAGTCTCTACAGCTGTTAAGGCTGTCAAAAAAGTTGGATTCAAGTCAGCTAATGACTTTATACTTGCATTCTACAAATCACAACATCACGCAGCTCAAGCTCTCCGGTTTCAAAAGAACACCTCATATTCTCCTTCTGCCATTCTCGAAGCATGGGGGAAAAATGCACCAAAAAAATCTAAAGCTTCCCTAAAGCTCGCAATTATACAAGCAGCTGCCATAATAATTATAGAAGAGTCCTCAGCTGCTTGTTATAATAAAGCACTCCAGCGGAAGCTCTCTTCTGAATCCGAAGAAACTGGTGTCACGGTTGCATACCTTACAACAGATTTTGGCCTCAATAAGATTCAAGATATTTATAGCAGGCTTCTTCCTTGCTTTACAATGCTTATTTGGATGGTTATTACTGCGGAAAACTAGTATGAATGTAGGAAAGCTACAGAGAAGGTCGGAAAGGATGAAAAGGCTGCTCATGTAAGTCTCTCCTGATCCATTTTGTAGAGTTACAAGCAACTCACATCTACTAGGTTATTGTTTCCGTTATCAGCATGTGTTTATACTTCAGAAATCGAGCTACCAACACATTTCAACTTGTAATGGGACTTTTTATGTCCAGCTCAGGAGTAGGCCGACACGTCATAAATGTTTTGAACCACATGGATTTGTCTGTTAGCTATCAGTATGTGAAATTATATTTCATCCTCAGAGCATGGCACTAATGATAATCTGTAAAGAACTGTACAATCTGCGCTAGATTCTCTGACAGTAGATGCAAAGAAATGTGCATGAGATTTTGCCTGGTCCCCTAACCGACTCTGGGGAATGGTATATGATAACATTAACTTTACATTACGGAAGGCCTTGCAATGTCTCGATTCCAATACCCAACAGATTAATGCTACTATGTCTGCCTTGTTCTCACTACCATCCAGATTTTCGAGAGAGGATTATGCATCTGCCCTTTCTATTGAAGACTACAAGAAAGGACTTATGAACCGCGAAAATTTCTGCCTGGACTCAATACGGATATCGAAAGAGCAACTGAAACAAGCTGACAATGCATTTATGTATGCAGTCTGTTTGATTCTTACATCTCAGTCTCCGGGGCCAGTAGGCGATCAAGAGGAGAACAAACATCTTTGCCAGCTTACAAATAAGCTCAAACCAGGTTGTTGTTTTGAAGAAGGATCTCCGGCGATGTGAAAATGAGATGGTAGTATCCCGCTGCAATTCATGCAAAGACTGATGGGTCCTTATTATCTTCATTTACAGTGACAGCCATTATACAGTACTCCTGCTCGCCATCTGTTCCCTTATGCACAAACTGCTTCTCATTAAATCTCCTATCCTGCAATGACAATGTAAGCTTCTTCTTATCCATGTAAATTTGCTCCAGTGAACATATCTGATCCTTCTGAAGTATTTTCGACGGTGAAATTACGATCACCACTCCATCTCTGCTAGCCAGCACCGCCGCGATTGCAAGCATAACAAAAATCAACGACTTCCCATACCCCATTCCCGCAATGACAATAGCATCATGTCCCTCCGCGACCTTCTCAAACACCTTCATCTGCCAGTCATGGGGTTGGTACCCATATATATCCTCGACAGCAGACACGATATCTTCAAGTGGTACAATCTTGTGCAGCCATGGTCATACCTTGGGTGCAGTACTATCGGGCTGCAGTGTGGTTGCGGGGGTTTTCCGATGGTGTGGGGTGTCGAATGTGATTGGGGTGATTGGAGTGTTAGTTAATGACGGGAGGGATGCAAGTGGACGGCATGGTGTTTGTGGTAGAGTTCTGTTTGGCTTCTCGAGAACGGTGTTGTGAGACATGATGTGTACACTGCAGTGTACAATTGTGCCCTGTCATGCCGTAGTTTGTGCCTATCCATATTAGATCCATATTGTTTCCCATCTGAGGGAGTCTAGACTGCGTGACAATCCAATGAATAAAATTTTAACTTATGTAATCGACACTACATTTCAAATCTAATGCTTTTTGTGATTGCTACCTGATGTTACACTGCCCTATCAAAACCGGTACCTTAGTACAAGACCGTCCACTCTGTGGATGGTTCCACTTCTGAAAGTGGAAATCTTGGGATGAGACTACCGAAACCACTTCGACTGCAAAACCCACTTCCTGGTACCCACTAAAATGGGTTTTGTTTTGCGTCTGTTTTGGTAGGAGCATTCATTACCATTCTAAGTAAGTCTTACTCTGTTCCTTCCTTTGTTTCTTCCTTAGCCCGCTGTCAATGTACATTCAGATACCCACTACCCACACATTTTGAATAAATATATCACAATAGGCTCAGTTGTATGTAACACATGAAAAAAACAGTAAAGCACTGGGATGAAAGACAAGACCGAAAAATATATTAGATCTTGCCATTGACGGGTGAGATGTCAACTATCATGAGGTCTTTGATGGAGAGGCTGGATGGAGGGGGTGTGCATAAGAATAGAAGGTGTTGGACAGTTGGCCTGCGGAAGGGAGATAAGGTGACATACAGGAGCAGCGGCGAATGATACTGATCGTGGGGTGCAATAATGAGAGTGCTGGTGGTTGGGTATTGATGGATGCATTGGCGACACATAGACGGCATATATGGCTATAGAGAGATGAGCCTGAACGAAGGAGAGGACATGGAAGAGACTGACTAGTCAAGGCTGGACAACATAGGTAGCAGTGAGTGAGCTGGCAGGGCGATGCAGACTGTGATAGCTGGCAAGATGGGTATTTGATAACCCCTGCTACTTCACCTCCCCTGTTGGGTGGTTAGTTGCATTTGTGGGAAGGAGGGAAGCAGGACATACATAGAATGACTTGAGTGAAACATTCTCCAACCCAGAGCTGCTGGTCTAACAATTAGCACAGAGACATTTGTGGAGAAAGGGAGGGGGATGTGCAAGAGTCTGTGCTGGATGACGAGCGTGGACAGTGTGTGGAGCATGTATTCGAGCTTGATGGGGGAGGGGATCATGTATCTGTGTCAGATTGGGTGGGTGGTGTTAGTGGACCTTTGAGTGGGACGTACAGATGTGGTGAAATGTGCTTGCCTGAGAGGAAAGACATAAGGTACATGTGAGTCCTGTGAGTGGGCTGAGTTGAGATCAGTGTGTCTGGTGGCAAGGGGGCTCTGGACGAGAGTGACGAGAAGATGGCCGACAGAGGTGGATGAGACGAGGATCCAAGAGTCCATGTCCAGTAAGTAGCTCTGCTGCTCTTGCTGGACCTAGCTGTTGCTGGTGGTTCTGCAGCTGGCAATGCTGCACGACCTGCTGTGCATGGGGAGGTCGATGGGGACGGGGTTGAATGGGATGGTCCAGTATGACGATGTGTTAAGACTGGCAGGGGTCAGTGGGGGAGGGTGCGGAAGGGAAGTGTGTAAGTACTCACGAGCTCGCCCTCACAGTCAAAGACATTAAGTGCATTGAGGATGGAGCTGCTCTCTGCGGACTTGCCGTAGCGGATGTCGTGGGGGCTGTTGGGGGTCAGCAGGGGTCACAGTAGGCAACGATTCACGCACTCTATGGATTTGGGGAGGGCGGCAGGAAAGCATTGAAATGGGTAAAGTGGGATCAAGAGTGAATGCAGTTGTGAACACTAGCTAAATCACTCCTAAAAACACACACTAAATACTATAT
Source organism: Cyathus pygmaeus (assembly GCA_036937155.1). NCBI lineage: Eukaryota > Fungi > Basidiomycota > Agaricomycetes > Agaricales > Nidulariaceae > Cyathus > Cyathus pygmaeus. The sequence goes on from JASFCZ010000009.1 coordinate 31,304, forward strand.
AAGTGCGAGTGGCGGGTCACAGGTGGTATTCCTTATATTGTCAATGATGTTCTGAATTCAGTTTACAAGCTCCTAAGAGCAATGGATGATCAAAAGGTTTTTATTTATTTTATATGGGACTAGAAGCCAGCAACTCTGTACTGCTCCTGTAAGGACTATTCTACCAACACAC
>JASFCZ010000010.1:7835-30883 GCA_036937155.1 Cyathus pygmaeus
AAATTCAAGCTGGTTCATCAAAATCGAGCCTATCTGAAAGAATCTTAATACTTATGTGATCGTACAATAGCCAAAACGAGGATTAACGACAGCGATGGTGTATGTAGTGTACGAGCGGAGTGGCAGCCGAGCTCATCCTTCTATAAGTGACATAGACCTCCTGGTGCGGTAGTCAAGGTTGTACGACCTGGTGCTGGCGACCACGGGGATCAATTACATCAGTCCCGCTTTGCCGTAACTGCAGTAGCCATCAATGTACTGGGTAACGCTTGATCACCCACGCTGTACAGCAGTGTCACGGAGCCAATGATGAGGAGGAGTAATGTAACCACAGTGCCAGCCAGGAGAGCAAACGAACTGTGGAACCGGTATAGTTAGGCGTTCGAGTTGGATAACGGCAATGGTAATAACAGCCTACCTGCTAATATCTTTGCGTTCACAGCTCTGACCTGCCCATCTTTCGGTCTTAACATTACTGCCTTCACCCGTCTTGGTCACGCCACAGGTGCAAACAAAACAGGATCGTCCAGATTTCGTGGCCTGCATACAGTTTCCCCTCCCAGAGCATGAGTTAGTACCATTGTTACAAGCGTCTTGGGAAGTGAAACAAGTTGAAACAGAACCAATTGGTTCCTGTGGAGCCGGGTGCTCTGGAGCCGGGAGTGGCGATTGAGATTGTTGCGGACTGGCTTCGCGCTTTTCCAGGGTTTCATCCGCCTTCCGCTCATATGTCAAGATGGCAAGACTTAGCACATTATAATCAACGATATGTTCAAGGTATGAACGGACGGCGTTCACAGCCTCGTTGTATTCATCACTAGAAATCCCGAACTGTTCACGAACTTCAGCAATATTGGAAAGTTCAAGGGCTGCAAAAGCGGGCTCTTCGGCGGAATCAAAAAATGACGAGAGTGATTTGATGCTGTCAAGTTGCCATGTGGGACGATTGGAGGAATAGAGCAAGGAGTACGCCTGTCTGGCGCGGTTAAGATATGTTGAAATCACGGAAGTGAGAGAGTGTATGTGAGAGGAAGAGGGTACGGCAAGCGAGAAGGATGGCTGCAGTGACGAAGGTAATATAGCTATGAGTATATGTCAAGGAATAAGTCAAAGCTATGACAGCAGAGGTTCACGTTAAGACCTTACCAGCTGCGTCTGCCTTTTCGACCGTCAATAGGAGTGCATTCCTAGATCCCTGGCCAACGAATGGCTCCTCAATATAATAGTCAACCTGCGATGCGTCTCGGAGAGGTTCAAAGCGCTCGAGCCCTAGATGACGCGAAAGCACAGCACTGCCGTCTTCAGGGGACAGATGAGACTGAACAGCATTAATATTGGGATAAAGAAAAACGTCAATAGCGGTGGAGAGATGGAAGAAAGAGAGCAGAAGGCATAATGAAAGCCTGGAAAGCATGTTGGATCTGTGGAGGAGGTGCTATGCTAAGCGGTAGCACGGCTCAAGCACGGCTTGCTATGCAGTTGTTTGGCCGTGTTTCCTTCTGAAGCCGATGATCAGGTCACGATATTGCCACGGTCACGGAGAAGTCTAATTAAGTAGACTAAAGTAGGTGAATCAGCTCTCGACTTGACACTGACATCGTATACATATATAGTCCCCTGTCCTTCTCTCCTTAAATTGTTTCCTAGCGCGAGTGGGACATCACTATGCATGCACTCATTCACCGCGCTTCGTCGCTATTAATCTCTTTCAACTGGTACATTTCGATGCCGCTCCAGAGAATCGTAGTATTGTCATTGACCTGATCACTAGCCAGTTCTCAACCGTTCGACTTTCACAAGATGGAAACCACCCACCAGCACTTCCTCTTCTTCCCATTGAACTTTGGATAGAGATATTCCAATTTGCCACGTATGTCCATCGCTCTGCAACCCTCAAGCCTCTCGACCCTTTCAGCCGTAAGCGAACATCCAGAGACGTGATGGCGATGAATACTCCTATAATGGCATTGCGTACCAAACTCTCCATTGTCCAGGTCTCGCGACTTTGGCGGACCGTCGCCATTCGGCTGTTCTATGAACATCTTGTAATCCGTAGTCCTGCGCGAGCCAGCATCATCGCGCGCGTTCTTGAGGAGAGCCGTTATAATCATTTATCACCGGATGGCAGTGGGTCGGAGCTTCAAGGACTGCGTCCTTCTAGCTTGGGATATGGACAGTGGGTCAGGCATATCGAGATACACACGCATGCCCGCGGCGCCAGTAAGATCGAGTATTTAAAAACACTTTTTGGTATTTTCCAGCTTTGCCCAAATGTTCGCATCTTGAGCGGGACATGGTGTCACATGCTTCCAGTCGAATTTTTGAATGGTATCGCGGCCATCTATGGTCGTATTTTACAGGAATTATATTGGAATGAGCGAGGACCCGACGGTCAGTTACGACGCGACACTCTCACTTCTCCCCAGCTTCTAGGTTCGTTCAAATCATTGCGAGTGCTGGACTTGCGTCACTTCATAGGGAGGGGGGTGGTAAAGGAAGAGTCTGACGCATCTGTTTTAACCCGCCCAACCCTTCCCCTGGTGCAAGACTTGATCGTTTCTGCGCATCCACGGAGTCTTGAAGCAGCAACATCTCTATCGTTGCCTGCCCTTCAAAGTCTTACTGTAAAGACATCTCCCCTCAACACCATAACAAGCGACCTTTTTTCCAACTTTCTCAGGACCCATGGACATTCTCTGGTCAATGTTAACCTACCTACTCCTTCACCAGATTTTGAACCTGAGTCCGAGATCACCCACTCGCCTAGAGAAAGGTCGCATGTTAATCCTGATATCTTCTTAGAATCTGGAGCATGTTCGAATTTATTGTCCATTTCATTTCCAGTAACTTCTCCTCAACTTGCACCGCATGTTCACGCATCCCTCCGGCGTATCGGCCTGCGTGGTGTGCGCGGAGATGGACTATACCCGGACAAGTCATCCTCATGCAAGAACCACTTGATGGCAATTACGCCCACTCGTTATCCTAAACTTGAGCTCGTGCAGACGGCGGGCTTTTTAGTGGAAGCTGAATCAGACGATTTGATGAAAGATATATTTATTTGGTGGGTTGAGAGGTTCGAGAAGTATGGCGTCGATTTCCTTGATGGCGAAGGTGTTTTGTGGACATACAGTGATGAAGAGGTGATCCCCACAATGGAGGTGGTGGGCACCGCGGGAACATCCTCGATTTCCGTGTCGCAGGTGATAACGACCGAATCAGGTTTTCGAGAAGTGCCTAGCATATGTTGCCCAAATGTGAAAGAGTGACAAGTTAGCGGTGTGTTATGATACTAGTTGTACTTTGACCGTTTGTCGTTTCATACCGTGAACTTCTCTCTCACAGCTGGCATAAACCTTCCAATCAATGTAAATTCCAATAATTATAGATCAAACAGTTCTTCCGCATGATGTATATAAGTATCGCGAATCTTGACATTTTAGTTCAGGACTACATCTTCATCTAAATCGTCAAGGGAAATAGTGTCCATAAATTAAGCATCTAAGCTTGCGGTAGCTGCGCAGAAATCCAAGATGCGACACTCTAAAGCTAGAGAAGAAACAAGATGCCAACAACAGCCACCTATGTACAAACATGACAGAGATAAATATTTCTAAAGCATCGCACGTAAGTAATCAGAACAGGGTATCGATGTGATCATAAGCGGTCAAGAACACGCATGGCCATTTCAAATCCAAGGAACGTAGCGCCGTTGGCAAATGGTGATCTGAAGGACAAACATTAACCATGATCTTGGTGTGAGATAATAGAATAGTCACCGAATGAGAGTGGGTCCAAGGCCGCGAGTGAAGGCGCTGATTCCCTCCGTCCTCCATACAGTGCGAACACAGTCCCATGTGGATTTGTATCTCTGCCCCGTAGAGGGAGTAAAACCGTCAGTCTGCATTCGAGACTTGATCATGTCGATTGGGTATATTATTGCCCATAACTGGAAAGAGACATATTTAGGAAGTGATACGTATATTTGAGGGTCGAGGAACTCACAGCGTAGCCGGCGGCAGCACCATAAAGAACAGAGTTCATAGGGCTAATCTGATCTCGCCTAATACCCTTCTTTGCTATTTCCCATTGAACAAGTTTCTCATACGCCAGGAAATAGACACCGTATCCGCTGGCTTCTCGAATCAAGGTAACTACCTGGCCTTTATAGATGCCTGCAATTCCATGCGACGAATAAATCTTCTTGATGGCATCGAACGGCCCTGCATAGGTTGGGTTGACATTCGATTGTGTCTGCAAGCCTGATGAAAGCAGTTAGGGAACAGAACTAGACCAGGATAGCCAGCCAATGTTACTCACGGATACGAATATGTTCAACAGGACCTGACACAACACCGTTGGCCAAACCAGCGGCAACTCCCGCAACGAAAAGCTGCGTGTCCGTTAACACCTTTCCGTCGGCGCCTCCCTTTCCATTCGCAACATTTTGCCTCACGAAGTAGCGTTTGCAGTTCTCAAGGGCTCCAAACTGGATTGATACGCATACACCAATTCCGAGCAAAGGTGTTAGAGTACCCTGTGCAGAAATATGCATAAATAAAGGAAAGAAAAGACACATATTTGTGTTGCACGAACCTTGTAGAATGCTAGGGGACCCTCGTTTTTTAAAATACCTCCCGCACAGTGCAACATACCCGAGTAAGTACCCTTAGGTGCGGTTTGCATGCGCTATGAACGAGACCAGAGTAAACGATCACATAGTCGCGGTTGTTCGAAGGAGGGTAACCTACGACTTTGACAATGTCAAAGGGCTGGCCTACGAGGACCTGTGTCGCGGATTAGAATTACCATGTGGCAGTAAATATAAAAATAACGCGCCTGTGCAACTCCGCCAGCAGTGCCAGCAGTGAGATCCTTTATTGTCTTTGACATTGTACGTGACGAGAGGAAGGTCAAGGAAGGAGTGGCGGGATGAACTTGACAGGGGAGAACGAACACTTGGTTGGATGCATTTGTCGAGTCATGGCCTGCTGTGTAAAAGATATGCACAAAAACAAACTCGGCCAAACGGCCGATAAGATAATGCCTTCCAATTTAAATACGACCACACAAATGGCGCATATTTTGTCTCCGCGCGCTTTGCCACTGGTTTATACATTGGTCACCGTTTCTTTGCTTCAATCACCACCAGCTTCTCATTTGTCCTTCCGAGCAGCATTATGGCTGATGCTATGAACGGTGCTTCTGTGCCGTCTGGCGCTCTGCCGGCTGACCATGATATAGAGGATTGGGACGAGAACGAGGATTACGATGATGAGGAAGACGACGACGATATCGACGCAGAAGCACAGGAAATTGCGCGTCGACTTGGAGAACAGCTCTGGGCCGATATCAGCAAAGCCAGCGCGGATGCTACCTCCGAAGTTTCTATTGACCCTATGCTTGTAATGGATATAATGCCTGCCTCAGCGGTCGCAATGCAACCTACGCATCCCTCTACCGGTCAAGTTCTTGCTCATGTTACCGCGCCTCAGCATAGCCTGTCGAAGAAGGAAGAAGCTATTGTTGCGACCATGAAAGCTATTCTTGACCTTGCTGCCAACGATGACGCTGCGAGATTGACCCTCGCAACGGCCAGCGTCCCCATGCAGGACGGCAGTAATGTTCTGGACATACTACAGCAATGCGTTCATTCAAATACCATTTTGAAGGCTGCTGCTATGCCTCTCAGTCAAGTACTCGTTTCTTTGGCTCGCTCTGAATCCTTGTTTGGTACTTTGAGACACTCAAATGCGTCTTCAATCGAATTGAATAAGGGGAAAAGAAAACGTGACGAAAACAACGAGGAATTTCGTCAAATTGATACCCGGATAGCTAAACGGCCATATATACCGGACACTGACCTGCATAATCAAATTAATGAAGCTGTACGCGTCATTACGAACGCCCTGGCTGCGCCTCCTTCTCAACCCCTCGACCCAGCCGTAATATCTTCTATACGACTGCAACTCCATCAAGTATTCCTCTTCGCTGTTACATCATCCGCTGGCGGCGGTCCTGAGGTGCATGCTCTTCAAGAAATTGGAGGCCTGATACAAGTTATCGGCGTTTTGAGTGGGATTCAGATTGGTCAGTCGCCTGAGTCTATTCCAGGTCAGGTTTCATCTTTACCTCAAAATCCGGCATACCCATGGATTCCAAACCAAACTCCTCCCATAACCGATATCGGCACCGCAGTGTACCCGTGCCTCGTTGCAGGGTGCAGAAAAACGTTTTCGCGCTTATACAGCTTGCGTGCTCACCAACGGAGCCACGCAACACATCGTCCTTACCGCTGCAATATCTGCCCTGCTTCTTTTGCCAGAAATCACGACTTGAAACGTCATATCAAACTACACGACCGTGTAGCATGGAAATGTGTTGGGTGTCAGAAAGTATTCTCCAGACGAGATGCCATAAAGCGGCATAAAAACGGAAGTAAGCTCAGGGGCCCTAAGAGTGAGGCCTGTGTAAATGCAGACGTGGTCGAGGTGGAGCTGGATGAAGCAAACGATGATTCGCTGCGAGAGGAGAGGCGAGCAAAACTATGGAATGGTATTGCAATCAACCAGGCTCATGGCGGGGCTTCTCAGACTCCTGTCTACCGGAATGCATCAGGATTAGAGGACGGTGAAATACAACCAGCAATTATATCTGGGATTCAAGCTCCAATTATTAGCTTGCACGGTCTCCTGCAGGCGCATGTTGGGAGTGCACTTGGCACTGCAGCTGGCCATTCAACACCTATGATGGCAACCGACCCTACCAACGGACAAGCAACTCTGGCCAGCGTCATCGCGCGTGCACAGTTACAAAATCTTCCGCCCGCGTTCACTTCTCCAGTCGAAAATGACATTGCTACCTTTGCAGACCACGACACGGTGCAGCCTGCTCCTGCTAACGAAATATCGCAAGCGAATGGGGATAGTATTCCACAGTATCCCGAGGATCTGACGAATACTTCTGGATTGCCTTCTCTGTCGATGTATGGTCTGTCTGACGAACAGACCAAGTTACTTGAGATAGCAATTGCCAATGCTGCTTCTGCCGCTCAAGCACAAGCCGAAGCTGAAGCTGCCCTGGAAGAGGAAGAGGAAGATTACGACGACGAAGATGAAGAGTTCGAGAGCGATGTACAGGCAGACATGGACCAGCAAGCCCTGACCGAATAATATTATCGACGAGATTACAAAAAGGTGAGTTCGTTCTTTCATACCAAATACAATCGAATCGTTAATAAATACAACTAGAAGCACCCATCCCGCCCTCGTATATCATAATAATGTAATACCCAAGATATATATGCCTCCTCTTGAAATCGAAGATGAGGGAGGCACACGCATCTATCCATACTTTCAAACTCGAGACTTACGACGATAATAACCGTTCTACTCACTCTGGTTACGCACTCGATCCCTGAGCCCGATTATGCTACATTTTCGGTTTCGGGTTTGGTTTCCGAGGCGATGAATAACGTGTCCGCACATTTACATCAATCCTCCTCCACTGCTCCTGACTCTCCAACGATTCTCGCTTCCAGGCATCGGCTATTGCTTGCGCCGGCGATAGTGTTGAGCTCGGAGGACATATGTGTTTCTGAACACTACGTGGTGACGGTGAATCCGTAGTCATCTGTGCTGCATGAATTGAAGCATACGTTTGAGAAAGGGTGGAGAAACGTTCAGTTAAACTGGGCGTACGACGGTCGGGCGAAATTCGTAGGTGATGGAAGGGAGCAATAAGTACCTGTCCATCTTTATAATTAACATTTAGGTCAAAGGGGTGAGGCAGAATGCTTGAATCAGCATTCGAGGTCGAAAAGACGGACAAATCCTCAAGCTAGTGATTCACACCCGCGAGCGTAGAACAAAGGGGGATCTAAATCAGGAAGGTTCAAAGAATGTAAAGCTGACAGACGAGATCGGAACATGCCTTATTTGGGTTGCGACTTTGTGCGGGAAGTGCGGCAAAGAGGGGAGACTAGGGGAGACTATAGCTTCAGAATATGAGATGAAATGTCTGCTAAGAGCTTCAGTTCCTTGTATTTATACCGGTAATATGTTGGAATGTGGCCTGCGCATTTATGGGGTCAAAAGAGACAAGTGATGACTGGTCTAGCTTTGCTTGACGCGCGGCAGCTTTTGATATGATTAGACGATGCAGTACACGAACCAGCACAAACTCGTGTAGGACGCAAGGCGAAACCACCCAGGGATGGGATGAGATTCACAGCCTGACCTTTGAGCGTGATGAGCCCGCTTTCGGGCTTAATTAAGAAGAGTCCGCTGGTAACAGAGCTCGACGGAGTGCCTCATGGCGATCATGACGATTAAGTGCAAAGATACTCTGGAGTTCCATGAGGAAAGCACCCACAAAGTTGTGTAGACTGAACAATTGCATCCAAAGCTCGGAATGAGAAAGGAGGCCTAATCTAGAAGGCACAGTCAATCTAATCTCCATCGTTCTTTTCATCAAGGGAGTCTCCAAGAACCAGAACCGGTGTATTCGAGTTCTCCAGAAGGGCAGTTCCGGATAAATGGTTACCAAACGAAGCTTTTCTTCACGGGTTCCTCCTTATATTTCGCTTGAACCATGACAAGTTCGGAGCCCCCGTGCAATGCTTTACTCGGGCCGTGGAATGGAGAAATACCATGGCTGAGATTTATCACCGAACATCTGAGACGAAACTGTCGCTAAGGACCAGGCTGTAGACGGTAGGCAAAAGGTAGTGCGTGTTGTTCTACATTCTCTCCTCTGTGACAGGCGGATAAAACTAGAGAGTCCGGATTCAGACCATGATGCAAAGATTTGGCAGAGATCACATTGTCCTGACCAGGCGTGTTGCCCATTGGTGGATACTCGGCAAAGAGCAAAGATCTGCTGAGAAACTGAAATCCAGTATAGATGAGTACAAGTCAAGATTGGCCTCTGCCATTAACCCGGTACCGGAACCCAGACTGATGATAATGGCGGCCAGCATTGGGCCAGCAAGTGGCCAGAGTTGAAGCTGAAGTTAGACCATGAATAGACGCGAGAGTCACCCGCTTCTAGGTCAATTCCATCTACTAACAATAAAGATGTTAGGAAATAGTACCTGTGAATGATAGTAGCCACTGCAGAAAGTACACTACCAAATTACGCATTAAGGTAAGCAGTAGCGGAGATATAACTGGAGATTTGTTAAAGGCTCCGATTGGTCCGATGTTGCCTCTGAGCTCTATGCAGAGCCATTTCATGAGTTAACCCGCGAACACGAGAACACGAGAACTTCAACGAAACCTGACTACGTAACATTATGCGTACTAAAGGAACATAACTTATCCACCAAAATCCATAATTACTAAACACACAATTAAGCGATCGTAATGCAGCTGAGTATCAGGCACCACATAGACAGTACGATAGACACAGGGTATAGTGAATATGAATAGGATGCGTTTGACGTGTTTGATGCAGAAGATGAAGATGGAGTCGGGGTTTGCTTTGACGAAGATGTATCGGCTCCAGTAATGGAAGCATTTCCTAGACAAGCGAACAATGTAGAGTTAGCGTTCAGTGGTTTCCAAGTGATGACTTCGCAAGCTCACGGATGGCGTCCAGTAAGACATCTCTATAATCACCACCAGCTTCCCACAAGGCAAATCCGGCCAGACCTTCGCTACTGATGAAATTCCCTTTGGCAGTGAAAGACTCCGCGTTATCGAACGCGATGTATGTCTGTGAATTCTGACTGTACACAAATGGCTGATGGGACGAAGCTAAGATACGAGCCTCCTCTGGATAGACTTAATTAACTTACCGTTTGGCTGCAATCATTGAATAAGTATTCGATTCCATATTTTACAGAACCATCAGGATTAAGAATTCCTTCCTGAATCAACCCCCAATAAGTATATATTCCTCCGGGACCTTGCTGAACTCCGCAGACATCCAGCCCGCCATCTCCGTCCCACTTATCACCTTTAGTGGTCTGCTGGGGATTGTATGACGGGTATGTCTGAAAGCTATCATCTGAGCCACCAAAGGACGAAGCTGATGATGAATTAATATGATATGCGTGTCCGTATGCAGGGACTCCGAGAACTATCTGTGGTGCTAGAAATCCGGCAGCTGTCCAAGCCTTGACTGCGGAAGTAGCAGATCCAAATTGAGCATCAGGAGGAGCACAAGAGTCATCCAAAGGCGAACCCGGCCCAGCACCAGTTGTAGGTGTTGACTTTATGTCGTAGTTCATGATTGATATGTAGTCCAGCACCTCGCTGAAAGCAGACACGTCCGAAGATGGTTGGCCAGAAGCATCAACCCATGGGGTCACAGACGTTGCCGCCGAGATGATCAAATGTTCTGCTTCCGTGGAGTTTCTAAGTTCCTGCAGGAAAGAAAGCAAATTGGTAGTATCATTTCCACTGACTGCATTGCATCCTATTCCTTGAATGCCCGGGTATTCCCAACTACGAGCTATTAACAATGTTCCGGCACATCAAGAAATAACACTTTACTCAAAATCAATTCCATCTAAATCATACTCTTTCACGACCTTCGCGATCGTTTGTACGAAAGAAGTCCGGTTTTTGGCGGAGCCAACGTTCGTCGAGAACCAGCGTGATCCTGTCCAGCCCCCTACTGACAAGCTTGCCGTTACGTTCTAAATCCAGCCATAAGATCAGCCTCCAGGGGAGTAAGAGGAGCACACTGAAAAAGACGTGCATGTTGATGTGCCGTGGCCACAAACTGCTTCAACAGCTTGTCGTCTGATTTGTCCAAGAATAGGGTGTTTACGTCCGGAGTCGTCGTTCTATTAACGGGATCGGATTATTGCATCTGAGAAATCAAGAAGGACGCAGAAGAGACTCACGCAAAAGCGTACGTCAGGTGGGTATACTTCGACCAGCTAACAGCAGACAAAGGGAAGTCCAAAGTGTGCCATCCTGTGTACCACGCCATAGATATCAGAGAATCCGGCGAAGGAGAAGTAGAAGAGGGTGTCCCGCGCCGCTGGAGATGCGGATAGCTTGAAGCTAGGGGACGGCGCGCATCTGCGGTCGCCAGTATTAAGGATATCACGAATACTGAAAGCAGCATTACGATGACCTGAGAAAATAGTGGGTGGAATCGTTAAGTAATTTGAAGTGTGGAGTATTCAGGAAGATTTTGGAGCCATGGGTTGGAAGAGTGGTGCCAGGAGGTTGTGCACAGTATTGAACGCATGATACTTAAAGGATGGTAGAGCGGGTGTTATGGAAGGTTACGCATTGCGTGATGGTCGATAGGAGATGGACGCGGGGAACAAGAGCGCAACCGCACGCGCTTCACACTTCATAGCCTTCGAATCTCCGCCGCAGAAAAGCGCAGAAAGCACACATCGCAATCACATCCGCGCTACGCACGCCTTACGTTCAGCAGCACTTACGAATCACAGGGATAGAGAACACAGCAAAGTTTAGATATCTATACATAAATTCTACAGCAGATAATTAGGAGAACAGTTATTAAAGAAGGCTGGCATTGCTGCGAGCAATATCATCACCCTCGACGAGAAGGCAGGGGCCACCGTAGATAACACGATCCGACAAGCCATTCTCCTTGATATAATCAATCACCGTATCATCTTCTGCACCAGGCTGTATCCAGATGGCAGGAACGGAAAGCACCTTGGCCTGCTGCAGAAGCGAAAGGGTCACCTAAAGACAATCACAAGCGGATCAACAATGCTGTTCGACGGATAGGCTTTAACTCGGACTGCTATCTCACCTTCGGTGGCGTTATGATGCTGATCGAAGTCTCCGTAGGAGAAGGCAGCTGGGTGATCGTGTTGAGGGTGGGTATGCCCTCCAGCTCTGACTCTTTCTGAAAGGGAATGGTAAGCACAGCGGACATAATATCTGGAAATCATATCGCACCGGGTGCACTGGTGTCACATCGAAGCTGCGCACTTTGTACCAGTTCAAAATCTGCGAAACGAAATATACATTAGGTACAGTCTGTGAGCAGTGGAGCATTTCGATACCTACCTTGGTACCAAACTTGCTGGGGTCCTTGGAGGCACCGACGACTGCGAAGTGGGGAGAGGCGAGGAAAGTCTTCTTGATAGCGGCGGCCATTTGATGGGGATGTGGTTTGTGGTTGGAGTGTGAAGCGTGCTCTCTGCGCTGGCACGACGCGGGCTTTATCTACACTGAATAGTCCAGGACGACGTGACTTGAAAGAGCGGGTTTAGTCAGGAAGTTTCAAATCGCGTCATCCTGGAATTTTGGATTGGCTGTTGAGCAGGAGAAATCAGCATGGGCAGCTGATAGCCGGATATCGTGGATATGAGTGGATTCATTTCTTGGGGATCCACTGCTCAGAGAGTCCTGCCCAGTCATCATAATATCTTTGGGAGCTACTCAGTAACACGTTACTTGTCTTCGGTGATAGCTGCCGCGTCGGTGACTGTAGCACCCCGTCCCGATGCGAAAATGTCATCTTCGTCCTGTCCATCCTGTTATCGCGATTGGTGATAATGCAGCAGTGAGTCGAGGAAGTTGAGAATAATTTGGTGGTGATAGGCACGCGGAAAGAGTACTTGATAGTCGGCGCAGACGATGCTAAACGTTGAACTAAAAATCACTCCGAAATTCAAACTCCCAGGCTCGGATAGATCCAACATGACGTTCATCGTCCTGCACATCCTCTCTCTCCAACACCTGCATGTCTTTTCTTGAGCTTCCCGCATGGGTCCACTGGCCCTCGCGGACAACTACAAAACACGTTCTTTACGGAATACTCATAGGATTTTCTCTCTCGTTTACATCAACGTCTCTTGCTCTGCTCTACCAGCAACGGAAGAGACAACTGATATCTTCAAACTTTACACCGAGGCCTATAGAACTACGAAGTGATGAGGTTGTGTCTGGAGTGACTGGCTTAATAGGTGCTTAATGCATATTCTCCCATTTTATATTACTTACGATCACTCTGCCAAGGTAATACCCCGCTCGTGAGGATCAATTCTCTCAGCGACGCACTTGGAATCGAAATATTAGGAAAGGCCGAGGTATAGTCACCTACCAAGGATCATATCTTATAACTGACTTTTTGAAAGTTCCTTAACCCTGGAGGAAGCGTGAAAGATCGAGTTGCTCTTCGAAGTAGGCACATTCGTTTGTCAAGCCTATTATTAGCCATTTACTTAATGGCGCAGTGATCGACGATGCTGAACGACTAGGACTTCTTCGCCCCCATACTGGCTCTCGGATCTTCGAAGGGACTGTTGGTTCAACCGGTATATCAATTGCTACAATTGCTCGCGCGAGGTACGTTATGTTAACGGCGTTGTCCGATTTTGTGCTGACACTCTTGTAGAGGCTACGATGCGAGTTAGTACACTCAGTTCTGCCAGTCTCATCTAACGAAACTTATTTATTCGACAGCCATCATTATGCCAGACGACGTAGCGGAAGAAAAAGTGAAGGCACTACTTTCACTTGGAGCTGACATTGAGCGCGTGAGGCCAGCAAGCATAGTAGATAAAAAACAGGTAACAGTATCTTTCCGTCGATAACTCGACTGTTCTGACGCATATCTTCTAGTATGTTGTAAGTAAAATCCGTCCCACCATCATTCTATCCGACTAGAAGATGCATTAGAACCTCGCGAGACAACGTGCACGAGCTTTCGGTCTTCCAGATAGAATCGACGAAAGCGATCCCTCTTCAAAGCTAAATAACAACGACCAGCCTCATCTTCTCAGTGTCCCTTCTGAGTCTGTGCTTGTCACTACTAAATCACAAGTCAACTTTGACACTGATGATTGGCCACATGACGAGGAGTACCTGTCGACACCGAGAGGGTATTTTGCTGATCAGTTCGAGGCCAGCATGCGATTTAATACATTGAATATTCAAGCTTACGATTTGTGTGCAGAACAGGAGTAACTTCGAAGCCCATTTCAGCGGAACTGGTCCTGAAATTTGGAGGCAGACTAGTGGGAAAGTGGACGCGTTCGTTACGGGTGCAGGTGTGTGTAATTATTGCATTTGTGAGCATCAGATAGTCATATCAACCATTATAAAAGGGACTGGAGGCACAGTTGCTGGGATTGGTCAATACCTTAAGTCGATGGACGAAGATGTTATCGTTGCTATTTCCGATCCTGAAGGAAGTGGACTGTTTAACAAGGTAGCTAGTGCACCCCTCTGCGTAATGCGGGCAATAACATTTTTTCGCAGGTTAAATATGGTGTCATGTACGACCGTAAGGAAAGCGAAGGAAAGAAACGTAGGCATCAGGTCGACACCGTTGTCGAGGGCATGTAAGTCTGCATATCATCACCGGCGCTTCCTCTAACACTATGCGCAGAGGCATCAACCGATTGACGAATAATATTGAGCGTGCTCTTCCTATCGTCGATGATGCCTTCCGGTATGCTCATTTTTGCTGACTATGCGACAAGGTCTCATTTCTGCCTACAGGATAACAGACGCCGAAGCTGTCTCGATGTCGCGATACCTCGTGCAAAACGATGGACTGTTCCTGGGCTCCAGCAGCGCATGCAACCTCGTAGCATGTGTTAAGCTCGCCAAAAAGCAGGGATGGAAGGAAGGGAAGACCATAGTGACTATCTTGTGAGAATTCATCTAATATTTACTTTCCCTATTTCTGATCGGTGTAATCAAGATGTGACTCTGGAAATCGACATTACTCAAAGGTGCCGCTGTTCTTGAATATCCCCATCTAATGTTAGGACTGATGTCGCTGTCTTCAGTTCTGGAATGATGATTATTTACGCAATGCAGGAATTCCCATCGACATTGAAATAGTAGAGGATCTAATAGCATCGCCCATGGTATCCTAAATATAATACCATCGCTCTTTAATAGATAGTTAATCGTTAACGCAATTGCATGTCAACGATGTAATATTATTCTTGCACAACAACATAGTCCTCGGGCACCTGTGCAACAGCTATCCGCAGACCGGACCAAATGCAATCCAGAAGAGCAGCACCATTCGCACACGCGAAGACGAGCGTGGAAGCGTAGAAGAAATTCGCATTTCCTGTTCCCGTTGTGAGCCAGAGGTGGTGAAAGAGCGGAAGGAGAAGGGAGGCGTGTAAGTGTAGGAGTGCGGTAACAATGGGATAGCGCATGTCTAGAATTCAATCGAATGAGTACCACAAGGGCAAGATGCGAAATGGGACACTGCGCACATGGATATGTTTCCGGGAATAATGATATCATGCTAAGGAATAAACCGGGATCTGAAAGAGTTGGATAGGCCTTGAAGGTAGCTACGATACCAATGAGGAGAAAAGCGGCATAAAAAGGGTCATATCTTTGGTGCGGTACACTGTTAACTGTTAAAATCCTAGTAAATAGGAATGACGTACTGGAACTTGATGCAAATCGGCGCAATGTATATGAGCAAATGTACACTAAACACCATCAAGAAGAATGGACGGAAATGGTCGAACATTTCAGTGAAGAAGTACCACCATAATCCAGGGTTCGGAGTCAAGTCGGGAAGCATCAGGCTACAGAGGATATCAGCCATGACGGCTGGATAAGATAGAATAATACATACGTTGCACCCCACGTCTGGGGTATCCACGAAAATCCTCCAGCTGTCAATGTTGCTGAAAGAACCAGAACA
This sequence comes from Cyathus pygmaeus, assembly GCA_036937155.1. NCBI lineage: Eukaryota > Fungi > Basidiomycota > Agaricomycetes > Agaricales > Nidulariaceae > Cyathus > Cyathus pygmaeus. The sequence goes on from JASFCZ010000010.1 coordinate 23,469, forward strand.
ACAAAATATAACAGAAATTCGGCGATGAGGGGGAAAGTTTTATTCAAACTAGCTAGTGCTATGTGTTGCGGAGAAGCGAGGTGCGAGAACGGGTCCGAAATCAGAACGAGAAAGAGAGGAGGGATAGCAAGAACCCAAGACGGTGATAAGTTAGTGAGAAATGCAAGCAAAAGAATCGTTGCTGATTTCCTGCCTGTACTGGTTATTAGCACGCATACACATATAATTGCGGGCGTACAGTCGACAAACCTTTCGATGCGAACATAAAAGCGAGAAGCACCAACGTGTTCTCGATAGATGAGGTGGACAATGCCAAAGATGGTAGACATATGTATGGATTCAGTAGGTATCTAGGGGGTAAAATGTCAACGGCAGGGTGTCTGAAGAATGAAGATACTGACATAGCAGCGATTAAGCTGTCCCTCGTACTGTTGTTAACATTTTGTCTTCGCCTCCAGGTTTGTACCAATGCCCATGCACCAATGGCATCACACAATGTCCATAATATGGAGCACAACTTTTGATTTGTCGGAAGGATGGTTGCAAATAATGCTAGGTATAACGGGGACTGCATCACCGTCAGAATCTGCAAAGGCCAACATGAAGATGAATGGAGAAGTACATGTCGGAAAGTTCCTCCAGAGTATGGATCAATATCATGTTGAAAGAGATATATTCCTTCCTGTACTATAAGTTCGTGGTCAGTTTTGACAACGGCGTTTACACATTTGACGTGTTTGCGTACATTGCGAGAATGAGGTTAGCGGCGATGCGAGCTGATGGTCGTCCTTGAGAACATTAGGTAGGCCAGTTAGCGAGAGGGTAAGGCGCGCTACGACAAGTATGGGGAAGAAAGTCGAGTACGAAAGGAGAGGTGACGTCGAAAGTGGTTTGGACGAAGACATGAAGCGCCGACCAACACTGTAAGCGCTAACATCATTCTGCGGATATAAATAACGCCAACCTCTTTACCGCAATCATCCCCGCTTTATCATGTTTATATATGAACTGCCTACCACCGGTGCCATATCTTTCTCGGATTTCCTCGTAGACCAAAGCACAGACAAGTCCTATACATATCACATACCTCAAGCTACACAGGCTAGGGCAAACCTACGCGATGTCCTCAAGGAAAGCAAACGTACCGAACATGCTGAGAAGGACTTCCTCCGTCTTGTGAAGGTCTGCTGGTCGCGTCATTGACCATTCTGCTACCTGGCTGAACTCAAGACGACGCTAGCTTATTGAGGAGTATATACCTCACCTACGTAGCATTATGAACTGCGTTGCGCACGATGAAATTGGCTTCAAAGTAGAACCCAGTACGCCAATCACCCTTCTATCCCCTCAGCATTTACTAACACTCGCTCCTTTAGTATTTAGCTGGCGGACAACACTTTCATCTAATCTGTTCAACACTTCTCCTCGCCTCTCTGTACCAGGATTACATGCCGACTACGCATTTACGCTCATCACACTCGCATTTGCTCTCTCGAACCTCGCACACACCATCGTCTCCTCCCTTGGGAACTATGAAAACGACCGTGCGATTTCAGACGAGGAAAGGAAGCGCAAAGATGAACAGTTGAATGTTGCTGTGGGATTCCTATGCAAGGCTAGTGGGATCTTTACGTATGTCGGCGATACTGTCCTGCCAGAATGGGAAGTGAACCGCAGTGGTGGGCCTCCTGGGCTTAACAAACCTCCAGAGCTGACTCGAGAAGTCAACAACGCGCTCACAAAGTAATTCAGTAATTCTTTTTCTCGATGCATCAATGGATTGACATGCGAATAAACTTAGGATGGCACTCGCCGACGCGCAGGCTCTTGCAATTAGGAAGCTCCTTTCTAAATCTGCTTATGACAGTAACATTGCACCGGGACCTCCGCTTCCAAGTTCACATCCCTCACCTTCTCTTCTCGCGAAGTTGCATCTAGAATGTGCGTCTATGTACTCCTCAGCCCGTAATCTGGCGAAGACGTTTGCCTCGTTACAAAAGTCTAAGCTCAGGTCCCCTTCATCTGAGAGTGGCGGAGAATTAAATGTTGAACTTCGGAAGTATCTGAGCGACGAGAGCGCATTTCATGATGCCCTCGCACGGAAATGGCTGGGTGTCGACGCGGGAGAAAATGGCGGAACTGCAAAGGGCGGAGAAGCGGTGGGATTTACTCTGTGGGCAAAGAAAGAACTGGAAGACATGCGCGAGGGTAAGATATCCGGCGTAGCCCTTGCTAGGGGAGACAAAGAGAAGGATATGCGCGGTAAGAGGCGAGAGAAGATTACGCAGGAGCTGGAAGTTGTTACTGTGTTCCTGAAACACTATAAGAGGATGAACGATTCTGTTCGTATTCCTTTATCATCTCTTCACGTTTTTGTGACATGCTTAACATATCACATTCCTCGTTTTTTTAATAGCTTCACTTCCAGCCTGTGCCTACGCAGCCTGATCTTCAATCACGCATTCCGGCAGGCCGCATGGCAATAGCTAGCAGACCGTTTATACCGCAACAGCCTGCATTTGGACCCAGTTCTGCGGAATACATTCGGAGGAAAGCAGAACAGCAGGAGATGGCAGACCAACCTCCAGAGACTTCTCGTACTGGTACACCGCCTGACACCACCTCTCCGCAGGTTGTTGGTAATTATGCCGGTGCAGGAGCCTACTTTTAGCTGTTATACCGGTAAGTTGTGATAATTGTGTATAGCACATGCATTGGTATTTTTGTATTATGAAATGTAAATTTTGGGTACGAGATAAAGTTTAGCATTTGCGGATGAAGGGTGCATGTCGTAACTTATCACGGTATTTTAAGCTTCATAGCATTTATCAACACATTGTCATTTATGTTGGTATAACATTCATAGATCTCGAGACGAGTGAAAATACAATGGCAATTCTGGGTATGATACAACATCCTAATAAGCATTCATTAAGCTTTTTATGTACTACTTGTGTATGATAGCGAAGATAAGAACGTAAATGGGTCATGATGCATGGAGAGTCATAAGAAAACATTATGTTGTAAGCATTTACCCGTGGCGACCAAGACCACGAGCACTCTTGCTGACGACCTTGGCTTCAGCTTGCTTAGCTTTAGCACGGCGAGCACTAAATAAGGGTTATCACTTAGTACACACAACAATACGGAAATGAATGACATGCTTACTCTTCCTTTGCTTCTTCTTCAAGCATGCGCACATGGTCATTCGCATCGCGAACAGCCTGTCTGGCTTGGATAAGTGCGCGATCGGCTTGCTTTTCAGCATTTTCTGCGTCTATTACTTTCTGACGGGCAGACATAATGGAAGGGTCGCCATTGTTACGACCCATTCCGAGGAAACCGCCACCGTTCCTGGACCGTCTCTCATTGTCAGATGAGGAGCTGGAAGAGGAGGAACGGCGATTTCCAAATAGTCCTCCGCCACTGCGCTGGGTGGTGGGGGATGAAGCCGGAGGAGAACGATTCCTCGAGAACATGCTTCCCTTGCGGTTGGGCGAGGTGTCAGCATGTGCATTGCTGTCGTTGGTAAATTCATCCTGACGAGATTTGAAGAGAGGCATAATGCTAGTAATTGGAGATGCAAGAGAGTATAGGCGACGGAGAGTAGATGGCGATTTGCTGCTGGTTGGCGAAGGAGCGGGAGTCGAGCGAGAGAATTTAAGTCGAAGAGACGGCATCGGGTGCTTTTAAGCTTCAGGAAAGAAATACGTCAGTCCAGGCACTGGAGCAGAGAGCGCGTAGGTGGAGGAATGGAGCCCTGTCAGATCTGTCGAGTGGGGCAACTCCCAAGAGCGCTGAGAGACTTAAGAGTGAAATCATGGTGGAGTGGCAGAGCAGAGGCACAGTGAGCAGGCAGTGCATTGTCTGGGCACGTTGTTCGAAGCATGGTTGAAGACGAGAAGGGCATCGAGCAAAGAATGTGAAGGAGTATTCATTCAACGATTGTTAATGAACAATGCACAATGGCTTGTATCAATGAAAGCATTGCCATGAGATCATGCGGTCTGTGCGCAGGTCCGTGCGTGAGAAAATTCCATAGTCAATTATACGTCGGAGTTTGAATGGTCCCAGGGTTTCATTGAATGTGCATGATGTATAAAAGGGCCTTACCCTTCTTCCACCATCTTCCCCGACGGTCCTCTCAGCTGCCCTCCAAGCATTCCCGACGTTGACCGCGACTGATTTGCACATGTCGAATAAGATAGTGGTGAGCTGCTCACCGGTTTCCTGTTTGTAGTAGTGCATAGAGGTGTTAACACCAATCATCACTTGAGCCATCTATCTACCGTGCTGTAATCGACGACGTTATAGCAGCCATTAAATCCGAATTCGACGAGTATGGTGTCTCAGAGGATGTATTGGCTGAACTCCAGAATGTAAGCAAGCGGTGTCCGTAGCCCAGCCTGCATGACATCGAGCTGAACGACATTGGTTAGAAATGGGAGAACAAGGTCATAGCCTCTCACGTTGCAGAGTTTGAGACGCCTGTACAGCCGCCTGCGCAACCTCAGCCTACTCCACAACATCACCATGCATACCCGCCCCATCCAATACACATGTACTCTCACAATCCCTATGCTTCCTTGGCAGTTCCAGGACAGTCTCAAGTCAAATCGGAGCCAACTGACAACAGGTACATGCTCGCTCCATCGGGCATGCCATATACTATTCCTCCTCTTCCCGGTCCAAGCATCAACGGTTCACGAACGTTACCGTCACCAGTTCCTCCTCATCCTGGTGGCCAAACTGGCGTCATTTCTTTCGGTAGGCCTCAACAACCTGCTGCTCCCACTGCGCGGACGTACGTTCCAGTATCAAGCTCATCTTCTGCAGCTACACAGGCTCCCTCTCAACCTGCCGCGCAATCGCAGGCCCGAATACCTCAAACCGATGGACCCGCCTCCGATGACTCAGATGATGACTCACCTTCTCCGCCTCCTTCCCAAGGCTTTGCTCCTCGGACTGCGCATCCGTCGCTGCCACAGCCGATGAGTGCGACACCGGCTGCTTCGCAGCAGTCTGTGCCAGATTCAGAAGCTATCAACAGTGACTTGGATGACTCCGATACAGAGGGCGAGGAAAACGAAGAGGAAGGCGGCGCGGGTGAAACTGATATAGTGTTTTGCACCTATGACAAGGTTAGTATGGCCCAACGAGAAACTGACGGACATATTGACATTGTTTGATTTCTCCTCCAACAGGTGGCAAGAGTTAAGAACAAGTGGAAATGTATTCTTAAGGATGGTATGATCCACATCAACGGCAAAGATTATCTCTTTGCCAAGTGCACAGGGTAAGCTAATTAAATAGCAAGTTATAAAGTTGCTCTCCCACTCACTTGTAATCCAGGGAATTCGAGTGGTGATGCTTTGTGTTTCCTCTAACGGGTTTCTCATTCTTTTATCTTTCTGCTCGCTTATCTTCCACGGTTTAGTTGGCATCATATGTTATTGACTCCCACATCGTGCAAATCAACTCATTCTCATCGACGTTGGATAACTCTCAAATAGTCTCTGCTCTCCTCCTATCGCTACTGCATCAGTAATACATGTTTTCTATAGATAAATGTCGGATTTGAATCCAATGAATTCAACTCGTTTGATACACTTAAAACCCGGGGTTTTGTGCCGGCGCGCACTGCAACGTTCCCAAGTAAGAAATACTTTTAGCTTGAAGCAGGTACCCGCAGTTATATTTGTGCATGACGTAGTCTGAGAAAGTAACCAATGTTGTTGCTGCGATCTCTTCCCGAGGGGAATGTATAGAAGCCAGAAGGGTTACTGGTGTGAGATTCCTGCGATGGTGCCCCTAGTGGTTTACCTATTGAGGCCTTTCAAACGCGATTAGTTGCACTGCTTCAATTCAATAAGCACCGAGTTGGTATTCTCGTGAACCTGACGGTTATTCCAAGGCAGCAGCCAGCGTTGAAAATTGACCGAGACGGTAGGCCGGATCGCATCCAGACGTGAACATGGTTATTAAGACAAATCCGCGGCATTCAAAAGGAAGTCGGTGGCTGTTGTGGGTTAAGCGAAAGGTTGTGCACAAGTAACGTTACTGCACGGCGCAAGCTATTTATAGGCTCTCTCAGTTGGGAATGTATTTCTTCATTTCCGTTCAACTCTCGACGACCATCACTACTAGTCACTTTCCAGTATGTGGGCTTCGTTAGAACCTTGAACATTAGTTGAATATTTAGCAATCGGGCTGTACATATGAAGCCACGTAAGATACAAAAGCAAGTAGTAGGAATGTATGTAGTAGTGTTAGGAGTGTCTGGATTGGGTCGTCCGTCATATATGTGAAATATATGAAATATGGCGACGTTTAGTCCAGACGATGGTATCAAACTATGGTAGGTGTGCGTGTATGTCGACAACTGTCCTTGTGAAGACTGTATGATAATACATGGGTTAGTAGTTACAATGCCGTGAATTACTCCAAAAAGTTAAACTTAAGCCACTCCGGGAGTCTTAACTCATTGAATCGAAAATGCAGTTCCTTGGACAATCGCCAGCCATGATTTAAGGCTTATGAGGGGCAAGGAGACGTAGCGCCTTGTCGTCCATGGGTTCGCGTCGATAAGGATGATTGCGAGTTATGGCTGCCAAAGGTGCGAGACCGCGTCGTGGGCCAATGCTACTCCGACGGCTTTCTGACGCCACAGGTCCCGATGGCGAGAGTTCGTACGACATTGAATAGGTATCTTCGGGGATTAACAGGGGAGACAAGCGGCGTTCGGAGCCCAGCATGTCTGCGTGAGCAGAAGGTAGTGTATGTGGCGGCAGGCCTTGCGACTGCATCTGAGGTGACAGAGGGCGGTATGTCTGCATTGGTGGCACCTGCGAGTGTTCTGGATAACTGGGCAAGTTGGGCGAACGGGAATAACCAGGCTGCGGGAGGGTATGTGGGCTACTGTGGGGGCGATCTGTTGTGTCCTGCGTGGGCCTCCAGTCTGGCATCGACGATCCTTGCGTGCCACTCGAGTGGTGATAAACAGGGCTGGACGTATTGATACGAAGATCATGTCCGGCAGATGGGGCACTGTAAGAAGGAGGAGGTAATTGATACGGCTGCTGAAGTTGGACGGCAGCATTCAAGTGAGCACGAGATTGGTCAGATGAGCTCCCTTGGCTGGAGTCATAGGAGCCCGATCGTTGATACGAGGCAGAATTGGAATACGGCGGCTGAAGCGGGATGCCCTGGGGCGGTGCAGTTGGCGGGGAGGCATAGCGCGATGAGTGGGATATGTCGTCGGAATAGAGGGCTTGCGAGTGCATGTTCTGGTAGGGTTCGTACATCATGACGGGCTGAGAGGACGCGGGGGACTCGGACTGCGGTTGGTAAGGAGGGTAAGGCGATGGGAAGGGTGCGTAAGTTCGGGTCACAGTTGACGACTTGGATGATTCGCC
>JASFCZ010000011.1:0-29274 GCA_036937155.1 Cyathus pygmaeus
GAGTCTACAATATCACATCAGCAGAATCCAAATTGAGTTTTCGACTTTTCGTGACTTTTCCACCTTTTTCATTTGCCTGAAAACTCGAAAACTCGAAAACCTGAAAAGTCGGTGGAGAAAAGTTATCCTGTAAACATGTATTAATACTAATAGAGTAAATTGTCTATTTATTGTGCAATAAGAGCCTCCACAATTCAAACACAAAGCCAGATATCAAATCACCACACACAATCTCCCAGCTACAGAAGCCCAATCCATCCCTCCCCACTCACACAACCCTCCACGAAGTGGAGCAACTGACATATTCTGGTGGAACTGCCAACCAGAACAGAGCCACTGCGGATGTTGACCCACATGCCAATGGACAAGATAAAGGGATGTCGAGTCACAAGGGAAGGTGAAGGGAGGCAGAAAGTAGTGATGGGAGAACCAGATAGCGAACGAGGGGAACTGGACACACTGCGCACACAACCAATTGGAAGTCCCAGCCCAACAGCATCCCAATGAATACCTCATGGTGGCCCAATACCCGCATCGGTGACAGTTACATATGCCACTCAACACATACACCCACTCCCCAAGCCCAATCCATCCATCCCAAAAGACTTAGGATACTTACTCACCTGAGCCTGCTGGGTGAATCACACAGCATCATGTCGGGCGTCTGGCCACATTGCCTTCCAAATGCCTTCACTGACACATTCAATTGAAGAGCATGTTCATCAGTAGTACACATGTGTTTACAATGTGGCTTATGTTTTGGAGGTGGCCCTATGGTGCATACACAACCTGAGGGTTCGGAGCTGTGTGGGTTGAATGAACAGCACAGAATGGCAGCAGTCCATTGGATGTACCAAAGTATAACTAGTTAGCTAAATATATTTCATTTCTGCTATGACATCTGTGGAATTTTTGAAGTTTTTGAAGTTTTTGATGGAGTGATAAGCAACAAGTTTTTGGCTAAATGAAAGGACTTTTTTGTTTCTGGTTTTTCAACTTTTTGATCTGTACAACTCGGAGAAACTCCAAAAAGTCGGATTTGGAAACTTCTGATGCATATAATGATATATTCAAAGAGTTGCAGACTTAGATCTGCAGCTGGAGGATGCCAATCAAGATGGAGTTGTTTGTAAATGATGATAATTAGGGAATGGCACGGGTAACCCACGGGTGTCTCGAGCCTCACCCGTACCTGTACCTGCCTGAACCTGTACCCGTGCACCCGCGGGTACAAATGGCAACAGGTATTGCAGGTTGCAGGTAACCCATGGGTTTTCACAAAATAACTTACTTGCACAAATTAAAATGCTAATTGTAACAAATAATATAGTAAGGCCGGCAGAGCCGGCAAAGCCCACTACTGCAACTCAAGTACTTAGATGAGAGGGTTGCGAGAAGGAAAGTGTTTTTATTACAGACACACAGAGGCTCTGACAGAGGTATTAATATCGAGGCCAGGTCAGTAACTGCAGGGGTAAACCCCGCAGTTACCAACCGGGAAAATGTCCATCCAGACAGGCAGAACAGAGCAGTGTTGTCAACATGTTCTGGAGGAGATTAATAAAGATACTTGAAATACTTAGTACAGTGTGAGTAGAATGCGACACAGTGGAAATGCCATCATGTGAATAGTAATCAGAAGTCAGAGAGGTGTTTTGTTTAAGAGAGGGGGATTGTCAACTGGGAGTGATATGTAGGCAGACAAAAGAAAGTGAATCAAAAACATGTAAAAGTCAACAGGAAGTGAATGAAGAAAAAGATCTGGATGATGAAAAGTACATTCTATTTATGATGTTGTGGCGAGGATTCTGAGGACATTCTGATTCAACCACAAGACCCTAATCAACACTATCTTATTCACACTGACAGGGCCTACAACAGCTGAAATGCACAACAAAGAAGGCATTATATGGAACATATACAGAATCAAAAGATTGAGGTACAAAACCATTGGAGGAAAGGGCAAGGACAGGGAAGAAATACACATGCCAACTGAAATCTAAAGGGCAGTGAGAAAGGAGGACTAAAAAGGCACACAGTACTTACATTGGCTAGTAGTCAGTGATTACAAGGGAGAGGCGGGTTGTTGAGCGAGGTAGACAGAAGAAAGCAAGTGAAAGAGAAAATTGTGGGAAAAGAAGGAGTGTGGGAATGAGAACAGATTGATAAGGGAATGAGAATGGAATGAGAACAAGGGATGTTCGGCAACAGGCGGGCAGCGAATGGTAATAAATGAATTGCAGATCGCGATGATCGTGAACACAACTTGCACATTCGGTTTCAACCACAAGACCCTACTAATTCGTAGTGGGAATATATAATATGGATACATTGTGGATACATTGTGCACCGAAAATGATGTCCCACAGTGGTATACACAATGCATAAAACTGTAGCAAATGGAACAAACCTGAGCACACATAAGGTAATTCAGACAAAGGTATGGTACTGAGGTAGCTGCGAGGAGGCACCCGAGGTTCTTGAGAGCAAAGCTGGAGGTTGATTAAATGCCATTGGCATATGAGCTGGAGCTAGGTTTGTTAAATTGAAGCAGGTGATGTTGAGAGATGAACTTTATGATGCTGAGACGACCCTATGAATGTTACAATGATGCCTGGGTTTTGATTGAACGACGTTGGGACTACTGAGATGGGGTTAGGACTGTTGAAACAAAGCAGGAAGCACTAACATGAACCTGAGGTTGTTGAATGAAGTTAGGGATCGAGAAGCAAGGCTGGAGGCGTTCAGACGAAGCCAGAGGTGTTAAATTGAAGCCAGCGGTGTTGAGACGAATCCAGAGGTGTTGAAACGAATCCAGAGGCATTGAAATAAAGTTAGAAGTGTTGAAAAGAAGCCAGAGGTGTTAAAACGAAGCTATAGGTGTTGATACAAAGTTAGAGGTGATGAAGCGAAGCTATAGGTGTTGATACAAAGTTAGAGGTGATGAAGCGAAGCTATAGGTGTTGATACAAAGTTAGAGGTGATGAAGCGAAGCTAGAGGTGTTGAAACGAAAGTAGAGGTGTTGAGACAAAGCCAGAGGTGTTGATATGAAGCCAGAGGCATTGAGATGAAGGAGGTGTTCAGGACAAAGCTTTAGATGTTGAGACGAAGCTTGAGGTGCTGATATTGTTGTTGAAACGAAGTATTGCTTCTGAGTAGGGCTTGATGGTACTGAGATGAAGAGAGGGGACGGGAAGCAATTCTGGGTATTGAGACGAAGTTAGGCCTATTGAAACGAAGCTAGAACAAGTAAAGCAAAGTCAGGTAAGTGAATTAGGAAAAATCACATACCTTCAAGCATGAAATCCTTTTTGCATCTCCAGCAACTCAATCCAATCTCAGTCTTACCCAACTTCCAAGTTCCCATTCCTTCAGTCACAAGGCCTTGAGGATTTGTAGTTGAGCTGAACATTGTTGACGAATAGTTGAACATAGTATAAGAAAGATAAGTGCATGATCAAGAACGAATACAAAATAAGAGCAAGATGTTGGCAAGATGAGAGTTGGATGTGAGAAACTCGGACAGTACAAAAGTTGCGCGGACTTTAAAAATGATCTAAACACCGAAATTGGACTTATCTACAACTTGATTATGAATGTAGGCTTTCTGCTCCGCTTTTTGAAGGTATGGGTATGTGCGGGTCGCGGGTATTTAAATTCCAACCCATACCCGTACCCGCCAGCACCCGTACTCGTAACCCGGCGGGTTTTCCCAACCCGTGCCATTCCCTAATGATAATTCAGAGTGGGAAAACTTGGAGGAGGATAGTACATAACAGATTTACAGTAGCTCATATTTATATAGGCTTATATTACATTCCAAAATGCTGAAAGAACCTTCAAAAATGATAAACAAATGATATGTAAATTTGAAGTAGATACTTCCAGATAAGGTGTGACACTGCATATCAGCAGAAATACATACATTTTCTCAAGTTTGTAACACTAAATCATACATATACATGATGTAAATAGGTATTCTAACATTACTACACAAAAAGAATGAAGCACAATGATGAAGATTCAGCTCTACAGTGCCAAAATATGACCTGGGTCAACATATTGGGCGATTTGTGTCACTTGGTGTGACGTCACGCTTAGCGTGGTAACTGTTAATTGGTGATCCCCACTCTAAGGATTTGGACGGATCAAGGCTCGGATAAAGCTGGTAAAAAAAGAAAAGGAATCGTTGTATTATTATCATAGGTTGGTCATAGCTGCTATCAACATCCTTCATCTTCTATACAAACGGAGATGCGGGTACGGCTCGATAATGGACAGTATATATCATGGTACAACCGCGACCAACTCATGCGCTGCGAGAAGTGCAAGGCTGTCCACGACTTCAAACTGTCGAAGAAGGAGGGTATCGCAGCAGTCATAAAAGTCCGTATGAAATAGAGGAACATTCGAGTCGAAGACAGAGAATAGTCGACATGCATCATGGAACTGGAGATGGAAAGGAGAGCGAAGGAGCAAGAGTACTTGCTGCATTTCAAGCGTAGGGACCATGGGAGTAGATGCATATGGGCGAAAGCGAGGGCATCGCATGGTGTGCATGACGGGGAGGGTCAAAAGTGTAGCTGCGAGAGATCAGATCGATCATAAATCAGTATCAGCTTCATAGCAGTGATACGAAAGGACAATACGAACCTATTCAGCCCATTAGCTGAGTACCTTCGGCTTCCGTGGTCTATCCATGACCAATGCCCCACAGCCAAGTCGCCTCAGGTCTTGGCCTTATGCGCTCATTCGCCCATTGCAGCTGTCCATGAGCTTTGGCAAAGCTATACCTGCAGTACGTTAGCATGTTATCTAGTGAAAGAAGGCAACAAACGAACCAGTTTAACGCAGGGCTAGCCTCTCCCATGCTTCCCTTATGTATTTCGCGTCTAGTTTACGCGTACACTTCATGCCTCCACACCGCCCACACTACCAGGAGGTGGCCGCGACGACCAAACTGAACCCATGTCAGCACCCTACTCAGCGCAAGAATGAAATAGACGAACCTATGTGACGCGCATCCAGTATACTGAGCACCATCCCGACCTTCAGCACCAGTTCCATCGTTAACATTGTCAGCTCCTTCCAAACCAATCAGCTAGGCAGTCACGCATGGATCTGCACTGCGAGGATTGTGGCAGGGGCATGGAGTCGAAGTGAGGAGGTATGAAAGGGGGTTGATGACGTTGTAGGGCCAGAGGAAGATACAAGGGGGAGGAACATCCACCTAAGCAGCACATTGCCTGAATCCATGAAAGGAAGTCAAAATGTGGAGGAGACGCAGGGCGAGGTACACCAGCTGGGGTGTAGTGTGTAGGCGTACAGGTAGGTACACGGAAGTGAGGCTAGTATATGGTGCGGTGCGTACTGGTGAGGAGAGGAGATGCAGTGGGAGCTTCTCACCAACACATCTGTACGCAGCAGATACGCACATCAATACTACAGCAGTGAAACGAAGATATGAAACGAACCTCTCCGATTCTGTACACCACGTATCCATTTCACAACTTCCACATTCCCAACTCGACATCCTCGAACCGCATGTGCCATGCTAGACGGCTCTTCGCAATCGTCCGCCTTCGACAGAGCCGACCAAGGGGTTCGAGTTCTGTTCGACAGTTGATGACAGTGGGGAGCGGGTGTAGGATCGTGACTATGCTGATGGCCGCGGTGATACGTCCAAGGGAGGTAAGATCGAGAGCGGAGTCGAAGCGTTCATGAGTTGGTGACGTGGCAGCCTTGGAGCAACGTACAGAAGGCTGGCATCTTCGAGCCCGAGTACACGCACACTGGTGAGAGAGCTAGATACCTAGAAGCGGAGGAGAGGCACGGTGGGGGAACTTAATGTAGAGGCGTAATGAAGATACGCGCAGGTGTACGTGGGTGCATTTGAGGCCAGGATGTGAGTGCTCGTCGAGGTTACCCGTTCGCAGAGGCACGGTGTGGGATACTTGATGGTTTGAAGCGAAAACAGCGTATTCGCAGGTACACGTGGGTGGGAGCGAGGCCAAGACCCTAGTCGTGGTACGACGGGGTACTCGAGGGATTTGAGGTGTACAGCGCGAGGACGCGGGTGTAGTAGGTGTGGGCGAAGTCAATACACCAACCGCTTATGGTGGTAACGTTAGTATCCCTAGCAGCGAAGCGAAGAGAATAGACAAACCTTCTCAGTCCGATGTACAGTATATGTACCATGCTTGCAGCTTCGAGAACTGAGCCGATACGTGCGTGAGCTGAGGACGTAAAAGATTAGGAGGAGCATAAGGACGGCTGGCATCATGGAGCCCGAGTACCCACATATTGGTGAGAGAGCTAGATGCTGTAGAAGGGGCAGAGAGGCGATGCGATGGCAAGCTGACGGATTTGAGGTGTAAAGAGCTTGAGCGCAGGGGTAGGTGAGTGGGAGAAAGACGAGGACAACAGTGCTTAACGAGGTTACCCGTCGCGGAGAGGCATGGTGTGGGGCTCTCGAGGGAATTGACGTGTACAAAGCGAGGGCACAGATGTACGTGGGTGGGAACGAGGTCAACACACTGGCGTTTGTCGCAGTTACCCATTGCAGAGAGGCACGGTGGTGGTACCCGAGCGATTTGAGGTGTACAGCACGAGGGCGCGGGTGTACGTGGGTGGATAAGAAGCCAGTACACCAACCGCTTGTCGTCGCTACTCGTTATAGCTAAACGCAGTGGAAACGAACGTTAGTATCCCTAGCACCGAAATGAATAGAATAGACGAACCTTCTCAGTCCAATGTACCGTATACCATGCTTGCAGCTTCTGTCATCTTGCACCTCCTCCTCTCCAAAATTTCTACGCGGATGATCATACCCCATCGCCCGAAGGTCCGCCAACGTCGCCAAAGCTGTCTATGAGGAAGAGCGTGTTTGATGTTTGATGTTCGCGATGTCGTTTGGTGGATGAGTGTAGCTAACACATCAGGAGGTAAGCACGCTATCAAGCGAGAAGAAAGGAATGGACGAACTTGTTTAACGTTGGTCCAACACACCGGAACTGCAGTGCCATCACAACAACGCTATATGAGACATACTACCGGACATCAAGGTCAAAGACAGCGAGCGCAGGTAAAACTGCTAAGGCTGATACACTGCGCACGACGGTGGTGGCTTGAAGGGCAGAATGTTTCGAAGATACTACGGAACGCACTATATAGGAAGAGCCACGTCAGCACCCTAGAAGCACAAACGAAAGGACAACGAACCTGTTCGGTATACATCCAACCATGTCTCACCAAGTAAACCCTCCTGTTCGTCCACGAGCCTCATTCCCAGCTGTAACTCCTAATCTCCAACGGGACTATCATAGTTGCGTACTTCCCCGGAGGCAGCAACAGGAGAGTCCCACCCCACCGTTGTCCTCCATACCCTACTCTGCAATGATAACTTCCTCGGGGGCGGATCAGGTGAAGAAAACCTTTGAATTCGCCATTAAGGACGAGTTCGATGAAGGGGTGATGGAGCCAAGCTCTAGCAGCACATGCTGGGTACGTTGAGCCGAACGGCGTTTGAGTTGGGGAAGCCAGTTTCATGGACTGGGGCGCTTGGTTGTGCCGAAGTTGGGGTCGAACACGTTTATAACCCAGAGGTTGGGGAAGGGGATGCACGCCGAGGTCTGAACAGTTGAAGGGCGGTGCGTTGACATCCTATCTATGGTTCCACCTCCAAGGGTACCCATCGAAATCACTAGCAAGTCCTTCCCAGCCGCCTCCTCCCCAAGCGTCCACCAAGGACTACATGTCCAGCTCGATCGTCGATACCCTCGCAGAAATAAGGCTTGGAACCATGGATACGTCGTGTGTCGATCTTGACACTGAAAACAGTGGAAGAGAGACTAAGGGGACGCGTTGAGACTGTAGACAGTTATCGTTGTGTTGGATGCTGCGAGTGCGAGTGGTAGCGTTCGAGAAGAAGCATCGAGGGCGTGTCATCGACCGATCGTTGCGTATACGGGAGTGACGCGTTGGGCCTGCAGCTGGTGATGAGGGCAGTGGATGTGGTCGTCGTCATGCGAAGCATCGTTGGTGACTCGTGAGTCGTTCCAGCGTTCGACCCGAGGAGATCTGAGCCCATCGATCGGGCTATTATCGATTCCAAGTCAGCGAGATAGAATTCAAATAGATAGAGAAGATGAGAAATGGGAGTAGAATTGTTAGGGTTTGGTGGAAGATGCGCGCTGTTCAATGTTGAGAACGTTGACGACGCGGTTGTTGCTTAACAACGTGTGAACCAAACAATGCCCCGGTCCGACTCCCCTTTCCTGCCTTTGCCTTGCTTGCCATCGAACGTCCACACTAAATCTACACTCATTATTCGACACATTGACTATCTTCCTCTACGAGTATCTTGAATCTCCGGCTGCTACATAGAATAACCGACGCGCTGACGAAGACTCATTCTCAACTTTACACTAGTGTTTTCCTTCTCGAAGTCACAACGCACACATCTTGAGTCTTGCACACCTCGATGATGGAGTTTCCTTGGCTTGCGAAGAGGAAGGGTGCGAGATGATATGAACTGGTAGGGCGGAGTGCTGGAGGGTGACCAGGGAGTTGTATCTCGTCGCTTCAAATCTCTTACTGAAGTTTTGATCGCCTCAGGTTAACTTGTCCTACATTAAGGATCGGGAGTGGTTCGCCTCTGCCATCCCTCGTCGTCGTAAAGCGATCGTATGATATGTGGCAGGGGTCATTTCCGCCCTTATTAATTCATTCGTCATTGATAGACGAACCTAGGTTATATCTCCCTGACGGCCATGGATACTGACACCTTCGTTGAATCATTCATCTCGAAACTCTCAGACTCCACCAACTGCTCAACTGGCTTCTCCCGTTCATTCGTGAATCGTCGTTACCTTGTTCGCTGTTACATGTAACCCCGACAGGATCATGCCAGCCCGCGGTCGACCAGGCGCAACGATAAGGACCAAGGTATGTGGAAGGTATTTGTATGCTTTAAAAATCACGTTTCCGGCTGAAGTTAATATAGGTCTCAGTAATTATCGCTTGTCAGAAATGACTCAGAAGACGCCAACACTCACTAAACTCCGCGCACGACATTCAACCGTAGCTAACTCTCTGTAACCAGTAATTGCCTTCAGAATCACCTTCAGAATCGCTTATAATGAATGCAACGTCCAAAATGAATCGGATGTTGGCCTTCGACCTTTATTAGCAGAAGTTCGGAATCGAGGCGCTCCTCGTTAGTAGGAACAAAAACTGGATCGTGAAGATAGATCATATCCATTACTAGAAAGCTAGCCTCTCCCGCAATTCTCACCACGTCTATCTCCTTCTGCAAGCTTTGTGGATCATCAATCTTCTGGCAATCGGGGGAAACTGAGAAGAGTTAATCCTGAACCCCGTATGTCCCTAAGTTGCTTTCGTGCCACTTTTTCGCTGAGATTTATATACGTTAGAATGATCAAATGACTTATCTGCGATATCGGATTTCACGAACTACCAGACTCCAATCGTCTACCGCGCAAGCCTTTTCGAGCGTAACTTAAACACCACTTAATTTACGTGAAACAGATCAATATTCGAAAATTGTTCATACATATTTACGTATACGAGAAATGTGTAATACAACGTAGCAGTACCCACTACTGAAACGCGTCCCATCCAAAGATATCATATGTGAAAGCATTATTACTATAATTTCTGCACTCTTCCTCTGTCCCCAAATTCGAATTTAACCACTCCTCCAATATTTCACCCGGATCTGTTTCTGCCATGCTGGTACTTGGGCCTATCTGTCCTACTGATGATTGATACGGATATAGTGTTCCTTCCGCATCGGAGATATTATAATAATCCCCTTGAATGCCTGAGCTGAATAAATTGTTTAGGCTGTTATCAATGTACCCGCCTTCGGGCAGAGGCACAGTGTCCATGTGCATACCCCAATAATTTGCCATCTCACTACTTTCCAGAAATGCCTCTATTTGATCTGACTCGGAAGGTTGATTGTCCGAATTTTGTGCTAGACTCCACCCCATGTTATATAGCTCGGAAGTGCCCAAGGATATCATTTCAAGTGGTTCAATACCGTTATCTTCGTCGGCATGCTCGTGGATATCTGCAGACATATCCATGTAAGAAATCCTATGATGTTCGTCTTCAATCTGGACATTCTCCAAGTTGACTTCCGAGTCACTTTGGTTCATGTCTGCTAACAACTTGTTGACCGCATTTGCTGAATCATGTCTCTGAGAAAGATATCACACTCCTTCTAAATATCAGTGATCACTGACTGAGAATAGAAACTTACTTCTATGCATTTCTGAATGGTTTCATATAGCACTTCTATGCTATGTTTGACTTCGTCTTCTTCCAGTTTCAGCTTCACTGAAAGGTCTGGATTATGTTCATGTTTGTTGTAATCAATGCAGAGCCAGTCAACTGTTCGCCTGAATTCCTCAAGGAAAGTTGTGAAATCAGAGGAAGGTTCTTGGATATTTTCGAGCAAATATGTCATCGCAGACGGAAGATATGTCGTGCTATAATATCCTTCTGGATAGTATTTCAGAGGACGAAATAAATGACCTGCTCTAAAATGGCAAATGAGTAACCACCCCAGTGTAGGAAAAGATTTACTTACATGGCCCTGTCCCACATCAGATGGAAGAGGTCTTCCCTTCTTGTATCGTTTAGATAAAGGTTTTTACCGCGAACCGGACTCTCAAG
The DNA here is from genome assembly GCA_036937155.1 of Cyathus pygmaeus. Taxonomy (NCBI): domain Eukaryota; kingdom Fungi; phylum Basidiomycota; class Agaricomycetes; order Agaricales; family Nidulariaceae; genus Cyathus; species Cyathus pygmaeus. The sequence continues at coordinate 10,706 of JASFCZ010000011.1, forward strand.
TATTGTTGCCATCCAGTGATCAGATTTGGAAAAGCGATGCTTATTAAACCATTTTGCCACGGTGGCAGCAAATATGGCTTCAATCTGATACTCCGATTCTTTAGATAATTCCATGTAGAGCATGCTCTCTACAGCTGTATACATATATCGACACATATCCAAGAAGTCATCATCATATGCACAGTCAGAAGGTAACTAATGTGATGTTTTCGAAATCTCATTCCAAATATTGAGGAGATCACTCACAATTTCTATATCTTTTTTGATGATTTTATATTCATAGGGTAGGGATAGTGCATATTCCCAGTCTCCATATTTTTTTACTAGGCCGGATACATCCCATAGTATAGAATACATCACATTGACAATTTCTTGTGATTTGGGCCCAGCTTTAATCAAAAATTCCTTGAATAATTTATCATTGAGATCATTGCAGACTGCAATCAAAAAGGTGGAACACGAAGTATACAGATAATCATACTTTCTAACAATATATTTTGATCCAGGTTGTATCTTTAAAACATTTTCCAAACTATATTGTTCAAATGTTGCATCAGCCATCTCATAAGAAATATGAAAGCCATCTGATCTGCTGTGGTCCTTGAGAAAGTCCCTGAAAGAGGCATGCAAGTAGTATATAGTATCTACATATGAATCTGAATCTTCACTTGGAACATGTATAAGTGAATGAAGGTCTGCAAGTTGCAACAGGAGTTTAGACTCTGAAATATTTAGAAAATGAGCCATGTCATAAATTCCAAAACTGCCAACAAAGTTTCCTTCCAGTACCATCAAGGTAGATCTGATATCCTTATAATTTGATTGCTTGTTGAGAATATGCATGTACAATGCATCCAACTCTGCATGGGATGAGGAATCTATACTCATAACTTCTTGAAGCCTTGTGCTTGGATCTTTCCGAGGATCTCCAATGTATTTTATTACAGTGGATGGATATATAAATTGTCCAGATGCTCTCTGTACTAGCTTATCTAAATCATTTTGGCTTGGCCAGCTTACATCACTGTACAGATGTGAAGAAAGTGTGTGTTCACGCTTGATCACTGCAAACTCATGATGAAGGTAGGTCTCAATATCTTTATTTGAGTCATATTCTTCATCAAGATTGACTTTAGTCAATATACCATTGGATGATATAGATTTAAATGTATTTCTGATTTCTAGTTCTGGCCTACTAGCTATGAAACACTTGATATTCATAGACAACCCCTGAAGAACATTAGAAAACAGCTTAATGATTTCAATTTGGATTTTTGGCTCATTACACTCATCCAGACCATCAATGACAACTACACGAGGAAGGCTTCTTTGATCATCATGGGTTATAGATGCAGATAATGGCTCAAGAACAAGCATTGTCATTAAGATTTGCATGGGGGTGGAGGTCAACATTGCAGGATTTTGCTCCAGTTCTGCTATAATGGCCTCTCTTGCTGAAGGTATTCCTATTGCCAAATGATATGCAATGGTTGGAATGAGCCTTTCCCCCTCAGCTCGTCCATTTCCAGCGGTCCTTGAGAAAAAAAAACTTGAAATAAGTGTTCCCTCTTCTTCACACATCCCTGCAACTGTTTGAGCAATAGATGATTTCCCAGCACCGGCGGCGCCTCGAAGCCACATGATCTTCTCCTTTGAGTTTCCAGAATTGACCCAGCTCATTATATCCTTAATCACTGCTTGCCTCGTTTCAGGATGACATTTTGGACGGTCTACGCCTTCGACAAATGTATGACTTGCTTTGAGGCATGCGGCTTCTGCGAGTGTTTTTAACACTGAAGCAAGCGTGTCAGGAGAATAGAAGAGTTGAGAATACGAATTATAGCTCACCAGATTCACCTGGACGACTATTATCTACTTGGTGGATAGGCCCGTTAAATTGCAAGTGGTGCGCACCCTTGAAGGCCATTTGTATCTTGCAGATGAGAGAATGGAGAAGAAGCATCAAGATGATCATGATACTTTATATATCTGAGGGCATCGTCTATTTTCGTCGCACATGTAAACTACATGCACAATTGCATCGGCATCTCCCATTTAGCAGCGTCAAGAGACCACATTCCATCCCACAGTGGCCAAATATGATTGATAGAAGTAACCTAGCATAGGTAGAACGCTCGAGTGGCCGTCATTTCAATTCATACTAATATAACACAGGCTGATCAGAAGTTCATCATTACATGTTCTTAACACCTATGTACCGATTAAGAAAGACATAATAGGAATTAAATAGTTGCACATTTGGTAAGTAATGAATGTATGGATTAAAATATAGAGAGGGACTGGGTTATAAGACGACTCGAAGAGGAGAAATTCATCCGTATGTACCTGTATGTTTCTGGGGAAAGGAATGGTGGGCTGTACAGTATACGACGTGAGAGATACGTATATTAATAGGTTGGAACAATTCCCATCCATGCCGAGCGTCTCTCCTTGCCTATTCCATCCGAAATCAGCTTCCACCCCGTCATATCCCATAACTATTGGAAAGTGGCTTGATCAATGATCGTCGAAGTGGATGGGGTGCTGCGCGTGAGTACTGTTGTCGTGACTAATAGGGAACGACGGCGGGATGTGGATCATATAGTTTGGTGAAGGATAGGACGTTAATGCGGGCTCTAGCGACACATAGAACTGTGACGTGTCCAAATCGGTAGGGGTAGCTAGGTGGAGCCATGGTCAATCGGTAGTTTGAAAGGAGGCTTCAGGAGTGTTACATCACAAGCACGCCAGTTTCTGGATAACCAGCAGCTAGACACGACGAGATCGGTCGTCGAAGTGGTCGTGTCGGGCCTGCGAGTGGGAAAACTGCCCTTACGCCTGAGGAACAGACCCTATTGTGTACATGATAGGGTATTAATTGCGAAGATGGGTTCTTGAGGGGAGCGACATGGAAGTGCCTTCTGATATCATGCAACCCGGTGGTGTACCGTGAACGTGGACGAAGAGATGACCTCAGCGGACTGCAGATGTACGCTAGGCTTTCTAAGTCTGTGCATACAGAAGAGGATGGAGGTGGTGATGTATGTTGTTGAAGGTTGAGGGTGTGGACGTTACTGTAGCATGTAAAGGATGAAACCTATATCCAAGAACCGAAGCGAACACATGTTGGAGTACTGGAGGATTTGAGGATTTGAGGAATGAACCGTTCTAGTTGCAGCCACACCTTATCTTAGTACATCCAACAATAAGGAAGACGAGGCACGAACCGTATCGAGCTATCTCCGCCTTCTCCACTCGTACTACAGTACGAAGCCCACAACGATCATCCTTAGCCATCCCTAGATCATCCCGCTGAACCCTTCGATGCCGCGCGCTCGTGATCAAGTAAGAGAGTATGTCGGGATGTCGAAATCGCAGGATGTTCTATCCAGGAGCCACACGGCTGTTTCTCTAGTTTGACGAGCGACATTGCTGAGTTGGATGATGTTCCAGGCGTATTTTCAGCCGTTTGACGGCAGGGAGGGTGAGCATCGATTGTCACGTCGTAGAGCTTTCGTGGTTGAATAACTGCTAATGGGATCGAGAAAGTTCAAGGCGCCTGGGTACGACCTGGATATGACTATACGTTAGCACGTCAGGATCCTAACATTGGAAAAGTAAAAGAGAGAGACGTACATGATACTTTCAGCCCTCTTCTAAAAGTGTCCCAACTAGTCGTTCTGCTCAGCACCCTGCTCAACTACAGCCCAACCATCGCGCACCACCGACGGCTAGCTCCAATAGCCGTCCACGGAGCTCATCCCGGAACTAGATGTTGCCTTTGATGATGGTAGTGTCGACAACGCGTAGCGTCATGGAAATGCAGAAGGTGATTTGAGGTCAACGTGATGTAGTAAGGCGCCGTTGATGTAGAGACGTAGAGGTTGGGGAGCACATGAGGTAATTGGAGTTGGCGTGTCGGTAGGCATTCGTCGTTGGTAGGTCGGGCGAACGCACTGGTGGACAACGATTTTCAGCAGGTGAGCTGGTGCGTCACGCGTGATACCATTCAGGGGGGGCACTGGGAAATGAGTTTGGTCCTGGTCGAAGGAAGGTGGACGGAAGGAGGTGGTGCGCTGTCGGTCGTTTCGGAGTGGCAGTAATTGTTGTCCTGTCGCTTTGAAACCAAACAGCACATCGGAACGCCGTCACCGTGTCCCCCAGGTCCCAACCAATTCCCCTCTCCATCATCTCCAGCCTCGCCGGCCACGCCATCCCCACCACCTTTCTTGACGCTGATGGACGCCTTGCTCTCTTATCTACACCCGGATCCTTCAACATGAACAACGCACCTATATGTACACCGTGCCCACTCCCCACGTCGTCCAGTCCAGACCCCCTTCCTCAAAGATGCCACCAGGAATACCTTTCCTTCTACAGCACTAGTTCATCACCAAGCATACTCGCATGTAAAACGATTCTACTTAGTCAACGCTTTGACCTTCAGCCTTTGTAGGAAATACCAACCGGTAATACGGCGGTTCCGGAGGACGTGCTGAGAGAATAAGGGTGATACTTTGAGAGACGTAGAGAGAAGGTCTTATATTTATGTTCGGTTTCCTCTGCCTTGTATTGAATGAGGCTGCTATCTTACCGCGCAGTTCACTCCTCTACCATAAACGAGTATGGTCTCGCACCCTCGCACGAACACAGTGTCTTGTCAACATCTCTTCGACATGGCTCCTCGTGCTTGCTCACACCCGCGTGCATTTTCTCCTCCAACTACTTCTCCGTCAGGCATACAGGATTCTGCAACATGCTAACAACATTAACAGCCCACATCTTCATCACCACGATCAAACCCTTCCTCTGCAACCTTTAGAAGGATCACAACCAAATCAGACGGCGGTATCGAAGCCTGGGAGACCAAAGGCAGGTAATTCGATTTCGAAATAGACGATATGTTCGTTGCCCTTTATCTTGTGCTACAGTGCGGCTTTACACTCAATTTCAGATATGAATCCCCACTACAAGCACTGTCCTACCCTACTGATCGGTGCTCATGTCGTGATCCAATACTCACGTATTGTACTACCGCTTTTACTGCACAATAGGCGCTCTACACGTTCTAATAGACGGCTATCGAACGTGTTTCCAGCCTTCTTTCTCATTCCTCAATGAACATACTTGCGCGTGAATGCGATCTGGAGGGAATCGAACAGATGATAGGTTTATTTTTTGTTGCAGTCCGTCTTTACAACAGATAACAGATACGAATCCCTAGTACAAGTAACTGTCCTACCACCTCATGGCCCTCTTGGTTTTCTCGTGCATGTGCTCGACGCTCTCATCCTTCTGGTTCCCTGACCTTTAACACCCAGCATTTCTTTCTTCGACGACACGCGCAGATCGGCGCCATCCTATACCTATGTAGTATACTACCAATTCTACGATATACGCTCTTGACGTCTATCGGACAAGATCAACGAACGGACTTGCGTGAATGCGATCTGGAGGGACTTGGAATAAGAGATGCGCGAGTATCAGTCGCGGAAAAGTGTATGATACGTATCATGTAGTAGGAAAAGTCTCCCTTATCCTCTCTCGTGAACTTAATTACATCACTTTCCAAGATACGTTATTATAAACTGACTTCCGCGTCAATAGACTTAAAATTAGTACTTCTGTACTATCATGGTCTGCATTACCTTCGTTAATGTCATTGATTTAAGCCCTACCCCAACCCCTTGCAACACCCTTCGCCCGCTTGTATGTTATCAGGGTATGTTTATCCTATTTTCATCCGAACCTGGCACTCTTTCATGCACTTCCTGCTCTGCCGCATAATGTTCTCCAATTGAAACTTCGACTAACGTTTATATATAGCTCCTTTCTATTGTGCAGTACGGTATTCCTTTTCGATGACTACTACATAACCACGCTCCAAAAATCATTTCTTTTACCGCCTAAATACCTGCGTTTACCCGATGAAGTACTGCTATCCCCGTTCGAAGTGTCATCCACAGTAGAGCCGGCTTCAGTATCCTCCGCAGTGACTCTTTCTGGAACATCTATTTGTGGTAAGCCGCGATAATTTTTCAAGTATTCGTTGATAGCGCTCGTCATTGACGACATGCTCTCTTGTGCAAAATCCGAGAAATCAAGATAACGCTGATCAACATTAATATTGGAATTAAACCATAGTTTAAAGAATAGTGAAAATCCACGAAGGAACATCTGAAAATCGGAAGTGGCTCGATTGTTTGCAGGATATACTCAAATATGCTGGGATATACTATACATGGGAACTTGGATGACCTGGAACTTGGATGACCTGGATACACCACATTTATCATCAATTCTGAATATTTACAAAGGAATTATTTACCCAATATTTTCCCATATATTCTGAAACAAGAATTGGCTTCGCTCACTGCTCATGAAGTCAGGTTTCCCTTGCACTGGTCCCATTATCAATATTGCCTTCCAGCGAAGTATTACTTGTCGTTTTTCAGAATCCCTTAAGTTTTCTTCAAGCACTAACAACAACTGTTCAGGCAGCCTTGCCACGGGCTACTGTAAATTGCAGTTGAGGTAGAAATGCAGTTGCAACGCTCACTCAACGCTCAGTTTATTAAAACAACGCTCAACGCCAAATAAACAACGCTCAAACTGATCACGTGACATTCCAATGGATACTTAATCCCGATTCCATTTGGATTCCATACCGCTTCGATACCGCTTCTTCTTCATCCAACACCATCTTTAGATCATCTTACTTCTCTTGTGCCTCAGCTACATGCCTCGTCGTCTAACCCCTACTCCCTTGTTTGCATATGACTCCTCCGAACGGCATTGGTTGGGTTGATGTGGTTGGTGGTCTCAGGTCTGGGGATGGGAAAGGAGAGCAGGATGTGTCGTCAGGTGTATTCTTGGCAGCCACGGCACGTTGGAATGGCCAAGGCTCCCTCTCATTGGAGTCTGTATGTACTATACAATAGGTAGACGATTACATAGACACTACATCATGTAACTAGTCGCAGCCGTGACATACTTCAAGTATTCAATTATATACTCATTGTTAGTCCCTTTTGCAAATATTTAGCAAGTATTTAACATCAATGCTAGGCAAACGTCAACTCGTGGGACAACGCTCACTCAACGCTCATTACAGAAGTCAACGCTCAAATCCATGTCGAGGGCAACGCTCAACAACGCTCACTCAGCGCTCACCATTTTTCAACGCTCATTTCCATTTTTCAACTGCATTTCTACAACACTCACCAACGCTCACCAACGCTCACCAACGCTCACCAACGCTCATCAACGTTCATCATTATGGCTTGAACATTTCATTCAACATTTCGATTACTGTGGTCATTTCAATTAACTCACTTGTGGCTTACTTCTTTGTTTACCATAGTATTTCTTCTTCATCCGTCGATTATATGTATCTTTAACTCAACATCAAGTACCTTCTTATTCTCAAACTCACATTTTCGAACACCGAAGGAGAAGTTTTTGAGCATCAGACTGAGCACCTTATTGAGAAGCATCATAAAATCGATATACCGGGATAAGTTGGATGCAAATCTGACAACCGCGAGAAGTGCTGGTATCTATTCAGGAATGAAGCTGATAATATGGAGAGATTCTGCTAGTGTTTAATGTACTCCCAGCGTGTGCGTGTATGAAGGGTGTTTCTGGAGATGGAACAAGTTACTCGAAGCCAATCGAAGCAGCATTTTGGCAATAGTTGGTGCCTATAAGTTTAACTCTACAGAGTAACTGAACGGTGTTGATAGCACTTGGATAGCACTGTACTTCCCAGTCAAACTTGATTCCAAATCCCTCTCCCCTGGACATTTATGTTATGAAAAACACGCCGATCTAATGAATGCCAGATCTATTCCGACTTACGAAGTAGAATTGGTGAGTGTTGATGGCCATTGATGACCAACGCTCACCAACGCTCATCAACGCTCATCAACTGCAAAATACAAATTTAGCCAAACAAGACACAACGCTCAACAACGCTCAACGTTCAACTGCAATTTCCACCTCAACTGCAATTTCTTGGGGCCCGCCTTGCCACATACATTAAAGGTTGTATGTCAAATTTTACTCCGCCCTCAAGGTTATGCAATGCATAGTAATTCATCTGCGTGTTATTAGTGGGCATTTCATCACAAAGTCCATCCCAAAGATTATCCTCCACTGCTGCTTGTATGTACACACATATGCCTGAAAGACTCTCAGTCAATGGACGTACAAAACCCTGTATGAAAATTAGTCATATGGATAAATATGTGGACCGTTTTACCTACCGAGCTCCCTTTTGCTGTAATATCTATCTCGAAATATAGCTTCACCAAATCAGTTACATTTTCCGATTTTAATCTAGCTTCACGATCCGTAATGAATACCACACGGAGCATATGATCAATCAAGGCTGGAGCATTACCATTGCAGACCATAAGCTCATCCAGCAACTCCTTGTGGAAGTTGCTACGAGCCAAATACACTAAAAAGTCCTCATGATAGTCAAAACACATACTGCCAATTTTAAGTGGGGGTTCATGAAACAAATTGTGGTGCTCCAAGATTCGTGCCAGGCAATTATTAGCTATGAATATATTTGCCTCCATCTCAGAGACATAAAAATGTTCAGATCTTGAAGAATCATTCAAAAAGTCCTGAAAAGATGCATGGAAAAAATATATAATTATTTCTGGTAATTCTTCAGCATCATCTTCTGTACTATTCCATTTGGGTATATGCATAATTGAGTGAAGGTCAGAAAGCCGTAGATGAATCTCATCCGCTGATGTGTTAAGAAAATGTGCAATTCTTGTCGCTGAATCAACACTAAGAGTATAATATAAGATAGCTTGGAAAATCTGCAAAATATTTTGATAGCCTCCTTCTGCTTTGTCACTCTCTGTAAAAACGAAAAAGGATTTAGGTCATGCCTGGATCACACATTGTGCATACAACAGCATACACAAAGCATGAGTAGCTACGATGATAAATTCGGTTAATATAAGGGTTTGATGGAAAACCAACTGGTATCTCAAGTCAGGTACAGGACATGCAATGGACATGGGATGCTAAGATGTTGGTCATACCAAAGTTATATTATAATCTGAAAAAATCTGAACTACATGGTGCATCTGAATACAAGTAAGGTACAATCTAATCAACTAAACCTCACAATTCCTCAACCTCAGTATTATCATCATCACCTTCATCCTCGTTTGTTCCCCTCTCCTCATCCGAAAGCATATCTAGGCCGACATGTTTTTGAAGAATGTATACAAAATCTGACTTTGGACTATCCCAAATTCCAATTAGAGCGTCGACACATAATATATCCAAAACCTTGATCTCATTACTCCAGATTCCACGTAACGATACCCGCAGAACTTCGTGAACACCCTCAATTGGCCGGTATACCATAAATCCATTGGATTTGTCATTTGTGTCCATTGAGTTTTGTAGTTTTATTTGATAGAATCCTAATGCTTCCCCATAAATAGGAGTTAGTACAGCATTATCCGATTTAATGTGTGCCTATCGGTGAAGGTCATAATCTGCTAAACAATACAAAGAATTGCCATGCATACCTCAAACCACCTGCTGCGTCTCGCAGGTGCTTCATTTCTTAACTCACTCGCATGACTTCTTAAAGTTGTTCCATTTTTCAAGCGTAGGCAACCCCACGATGTAATATCTTCAATGTCGTCAATGGTGTCAATTAAGCTATGTTTCATGCACCATTGTTCCAGTACTGACACTTGTTTCTGGAAAGTGGTTCCATGCTCTTTGTCTTTCCTAGTGATGTAATGCCTCTGGGTAAGCTTCAGTATGCCTGGTTCAGGACCCTGTTTGGCAGCTAGCCGGACTTTCTTGAGATCTAACTCTGGATAATAAAGTGTTAAGATCCTTTGGAGCTCCATCTCATATATTATATTTGATAAATTTGTGAAAGGAAATCTCTGCGAGCGAATCTTTCTGCCTAATTCACCAATTTTCCTTTCCATAGTAGCCTGTGAGCCAATTCTAACTGAGCCGTTCCAGCGAATATGTTGAGGAACATGAATCAATTGAAAAATACACAATCTTGCACGATTTATTTTTGAAGGATCTTCGTCAATATATAACTTTTCAAATTCAGTTAGAAACTCTTCAATAACAAGATGAAGTTCTTCCAAATCATTGTCTGTCCTGCCTTTCTGTTCCATTGAATATTTGACAATGTAAACAAATTTGGAAAAATTATCCAGAAGTCTTATATCAATGTTGAGCTCGATGCCAATTGGAATTATGTACCAATGTATAACACCCATCCACTCATATATTTTAAATTGGCTCTGACATTTCAAATATGGGTCTCGGATGATCCCACAAAATGCAGGTGGTAAGGTTTTATTTGCTTCTGCAACAAGTTGGCCAATCTCGCGTGCTGTTTCTTCTTTAATGTGCACAATTTCTTCCGGACTACTGAAGGTAACCCAGATGTCCCATTGAAACGACCCACAATTCTCGTAGTTGAGATGGAAAGGATCATAAAGGGCTCCACTTGGACTTAGATAGGCTTCACCTGCGGCACATACAGGAAGTTTTGATACACCGGTGGCTTTGACAATGGCTGCCCTCTGTGCCTTGGTCAATGATTTGCTTAGTCTTTCTATAGTTTGCCAAAATAGATCATGTGTACGCATTGGTAGATTCTTGAGATCATACTTAGGGCGAGTAGGATTATATATTTCACTCATTGGTGGGGATATTGGGTATTACTGTGCCTTGGCACCGGTACCTATACTATTTTTTGCTCCTTGAACCATTGAAAAGCGGTCTCCATGTAATGCAGTGTGGCCTGCCATGCCATTTATCTTTGCTGATCCAAGCATATCACCCAACAATACACTTATGTACATCCTTTCGATAAACAGTGCATCCTCCACTGCGTCTCTCATCCAAAGGCCTTCACTCCCTTCCGCCATCTCTTCATATAAGGGCCATAAAAAGGACTCAATATCGGCTGGGGAATTTGGACCTGGAATCGCAAGATTTATGATAATATTTTTTGATTTATATCGCATCTCTGGCGGTAAATTTAGTATAATCAAGATCAGAACCCAGGTGTTAGATTTCTTCTTTAGTGTGAGCTGCGTGCCGTCAGTTGATAAGGCAAATGCCACATCTCTTGAATCATGGAATAGACCCATTTGCTCATATTGTATGCAGTGAATCGCAGAATTACCATAGTCAGAATATACTGCAGATCCCACTAGATGCAGAGCAGCCTTTAAACATCTGTCCCTGTATCGAAGGGCTTCTGCAGTTTCCGGGTCACTGAACATAGCCTTTATAGTGTCTTTGACCGGAAGTATCGACACCTGAGCTCTTGATATTTCTTTACCAGTTGAAGTATATCGGTATCTAGGCTCATTGCATACTCCATGCTTTTTGTGTTTGTATGGACACAACTTTAGATCTTTATGGGCACCCGTGTAAGCAATACAACTTCTGGGACACATATCCCTCTTTTTGGCTTGGAATGATGTCAAAGTTCTTGCAAGTTTTCGCACCATATGCAATGAATATATATGTTTTTGTGTTGCATTTCGGAGTACAGCGGCATGAAGTTCATAAGCTTTAACTGTGCCATTTGACTTTCTCCATGCGATGTAGTGTTGTAAACTTAGGCTTTCCTCCTCTGTGAGTGGTCTCGGTGCAGGTATTGGTTCTGGATTGGGCGGGCATTTGTAATTTCCTAGTAATTCCGCTCGCAAGTCTGTAACGACCTGTGGGACTGGGTTATTGTTCCTGGAATTATTATGTTCAGTCTCATTGGCAACATGCTGTGCTTTCCACATTGTATACGCAATTTCTTCGTCTTCTGCCATGGGGTCTTGAGTATCGTCCAGTGTGTCGTCCACGTCAGAACCTGTGTCCGACGATTCCGACGAGCCGCTAGGCCACATTACGATATCCTCTAGTTCGTCTTCAGTGCATAAATCATTTTCTGGTATATCATATACCAGATCGGAGTTAATATTTCTGGCTGGTTCATATATCTCATCGTTTTCGTGTAGCATATTTATATCTTCATGTTCATGTTCTTGTTCTTGCAATACATCAACATGTGGCAAGTGTATTTCAGGTTCAGCATTATATATTTTCTCTCTGGTGTTAGATGATGAACTCAGATTAACTTGCGGAATTAATTATTGTTACTATGCCTTCAAGAACTTGACAATCCAGTCAACTCACCAGTTGGGACATTAGAGATCGTTCCGACAGTGCTTTTGGGTCCAAGGCTAGTCTGGGTTTTCAAGATGACATCTTGATAAAATTCAATCTGTGGATTTCTCGAAGAGGGGCCTTCCCGATGTTGAAGTTCTGCGAGATATTGCCGGTCGGCATGCAAATGTTTTTGTACAGTCTTAGCTTTAAGGGATTTTCCTTGCAAACCGAATTTTCCGCTGCATTTTGAACAATGACAAGAAATGGTGGACATATAGTAGGGGGAGGAGATGGTGTGTACAAGGCGGAACAATATCTTTTATGTATTCTACACTGTTGCACTTGCACGCATCCTCCACATGTTACAACTCGGAGTGAATCAAATTAATGAGCTGCGCAATGTTACACCACAGTGATGAAAATGTGAAGCAAGGGGCATGTAATGAAGCTAATGGCCCAGGAAACTCTGAGCGTTGACACACACCATCCACCAATTGTATTCATGACGGTATCATCCTGAGCGATAACATATTAGCATATACATAATACCGATGCAAAAATAGATACTGCAGACTTAAGCTGTACTAATTAGCAGTAAGAATAGGAAGATCACACACGCACCATCGACGAATTGTATCCATGACGATATCGCTAATCTGAATAGTGTACTCGTTGATAGTAAATGTAACAGATTCGTTATCAGAATCTTTGTGAGCAAGCGAGAATACGTACAGAAAGCCTCAGGATTTCAACATTCTATCGGGCTTCTCTGATCGACTGAAGTACTGAAACTGTAAACACAACTATCATTCATTTTAGAGTTGTGATCATGGGTTGAATGTAAGTATGTTGAGAATGACGAGATACTCATCTGATACCCGAACGTTGGACTGCAAGAATATATTCTGACTGGATCCGTCGTCACCAATCGCAACAAAAGCGAGGCCACAGTGATGCACTAGGTGGACAAGGGCGTGAAGGGAGCTGTAGTCTGTGGAAGCGAAGCTATAAACAGTATAACTCGGAGTTATTGAGGATGATCGAGGTTTGGTGTGAGGCTGAGGGCATGTGGCGAAGATATGGTATGTATCACGCCTTCCTGCGCATGTTTAACACTAATTAGTATAAAGAGTCAATTAATCAAGCATGACACATGGATTGACTGTATACATGAGGACATTGTGCACCTGCATGGTAATACAGCGTATCAGTATGTACGACAGATCATTTCTGCTGCAGGTTATTAATATATATCTGTTCGAATCAAGAATGTACCAAGTTTAGACGACTAACCATGCTCTCAGCATCTCATTACCTTCAAGCAAGAACCCCTCCCAGAAGAGAACGAAGATCATGATGTGATATATCAAGCATTGAGTAGTCGTGAGGGTGGTGAACACGCTGACAAGGAAACTGATCACTGTGCCACATTTGAAGCTGAGGCCCAGGGTTTAGGGTAGTGTCAATCTACAAATCGATGTCTTGACGTCTTGTATGTCGACTGTATTTTCCAAAGAACAAAAGGATTACAACATGAGAGTGTACGTACGAAATAAAAGATGCAAAGACTTGTCAGCGTCGCTTAGATGACAAATAATGTTTGATCACGTGGACATTTGTACTGGATGCGAATCGCAGCAGTTTGCTTCAAGTTCTCCTCGGACCTCAACTACTCCTCCGACCTTCAGCTTCAATGCCGCTCACTCCTTCACCCTCTATTTTACTCTATACTCCTAGTGGCCCCAACTCCTGGCCATATAACTTCCGTTTTGTCACTTTCGCAACCGACACACAGCAATAAGCAATATGCCCAAACCTCGTTTTTGGTTCGATCTGGAGCACACTGGCTTGCGGATGACACCACCTACTTCCTCGAACAGTTCACGAAACTTCGACTTCTAGGAAGCCAGCAGGGGCACCAGCAAACTTCAAGTTCAAGCTGCCTACGCACATCGGTGCATCCATCACGTCGCGCATCGAAGGATAGTTGGGTGGTTGCGGTAGTGAAGATTGCCAATGTGTCTGTACATGTCTAGGTGGGTTTGTCGTTGTTCTCCTCGTACACCATGCTGACGCGTATACACATCTATAGGTTCTGGTTTTGGGATACTGCGATCCTTCCTTTCCACCATGGCTCCTCCCATCGCCATATATCCTCCCTCCCACACGCAACAGCTCTCAGGACACAACACACAGTGACCATGCGCTCCCTCCTCCTACAGGAAATCCCCGAGGTCCTCCTGTACCTAGTGCCCTCGCTCGCCTCAGTCGCCCCGAATGTTGGAGAACAAGGAAGTTGAACATGTACCGTGGCTCATGCATCGGAACCCTCGCATCTACCTACTCAAACAACTCTCCCGCCGTGACTCCTTCCTCTATTTCGTAGCCAGCACACCCTGTTCCTTTATCGACTTCTCACCTGCTCCTCCCTCGCAGCCTGCATGAGAAGCCTACTGCGCTGAAGCATATGTATAATGTGAATGAGGTGGACAAGCCAGATGTGTGGCTGCGCCCTAGCCTTACTTCATGGGATGACTACAACTTGGTTCTTCAAGCTAGCTTCGCCTGCTTTCCAATAACATTCAGCTGGCCGCACGAGATGATAGGAATCATAGGAGAAGAGTGAACGTGCAGAAAAAGCGGGACTTCTGGTACGAGGTTGGGGAGAGGTTGATAGAGAAGCTAGTTATGGCGGATTCCTCGGCCATGGCTCTCCTGCCAGCTTCGTAAATGTCGGTCTGGATAGGTTCGTACAGGAGGCTGGCAGATGCAGGACGACAGAAGACTCATGACACTCGCCTTCGTGACCCCCTCCTAACCTATCAGACCCCTGCCCATCGCCAACGTACACCATCTTCGCTCTTTGCATTCTAGCCTCCTTCACCTGTCCCTGCTTCCGTATTTCTGCAGATCCCCGCAGTCTGCATGTGACACCTATACAACTGAGAGGTCGAGCTGCGTGCAACACTTGGCTATGATTGGCGTCTGTGGGTTGGAAAATCCTCCCAATCAATGGCCTCTTCTCAGCCAGCTGCTGCTCCACGACCGATGACTAGATCTTCCAGTGAAGTGTCACTGTTCAAAGTAGCATCGCCGTCTCTGATAGGTAGCGAACGGAATACTGTGGTGTCAAGACCAGCCAATGATGCACCATCTAGCACACATCCTCTGTGTAAATGTGCTAAGTTGCCTGCTGAGGCTTTTAGTAATAGTATTTCCAAGCCTATCAGAAACACCGAAGAAGCGTGATGAGGAGGCGAAGGAGGGGGAGAAGTTGAAAAGCGAGGTGGACTGATTGAGAGTTGAGAAGGATCGTGATGTGTTTTCTAGGGAGAAGATGGGGCGGAAGGTGGGGAATGCAAAGAAGGGCATTGAGGGCTTAGTGACAGGTTGGCTTTTCGCTTTCACTTTTCAAACCGCAAGGCTGATGTTGTTGTGTATCTAGCTATGCGGCACTGCAGGCCACATTCAAGGCTCTCAAGAAAGGCTATAATGCTTCTCAGGTCATGTTGGCTGATGTGCTCAAGGAGGTGGAGGACACGAAGAAATTAGCTACCGAAACTGTGTTTAGTCAGTATTCGTTATTTGTTCACTGTTCTCTTCGTCTTACTGTGTCATTTGTAGGAGTTAAACACCAATAACCTCACTTGCGCAAAGTGAAGGCACTTTTGCAGAATTGCAGGATGAGTTATGGGGCTGTATGTCGATTCCCCTTCCCACATTCACTGTTACTTTTACTTATTTGCCATATTTTCGCAGCTCAACACGTCAACTACCTTTGGGTGACGCTGGGCCAAAATGAACGTATGAATCGACAGCGTATGCAGGCAGGGTGGTGTGCTGGGAAGATGGTCGAAAGCGGGAAACATCTTGATGACGGGACATCGAAGAGGACCAATCAACTATGGAAGTTGTGCTCGCATAGGCCAGGACAAGCAGCACCTTCTCCCTCAAGCATTGTTTTTTGTAATGCCTCGAACATATGCCCAGGGCACTGAAGATACGAACCTAGGTATTGGGACTCCTGGGAAGGTGTGGTGGGTGCCAGGAAGAAGGTGAGGAGTATTGAGAGCATGATGAAGCAGCATTGATGAGGACTGTTCGCATACGGATTTTGCTCGCAGTGGCCAGGAGGAGAAGCACCTTCTCTTGCCAAGCTTCCGCTGGTCGTAGTTATCCGAGATGTCTCAATGTGTGCTTAGACATTGTATCACGGCGGGATATGGACGCTGATGAAACGAACCTACACATTGGGAGCGTGAGAGCAAAAGGTGGTGCTGGGTGCTAGGAAGAGGAGGAGGATAGGGGAGAGTGTGATGAAGGGACATTGATAAGACCATTCGATTATGGAGGTTCTGCTCGTAGTGGTCAGGAGGATCACCACCTTCTTCCCCTTAACATCTTTGCTTGGCAGAAACCTGCTCGCTCGTCCGCTTCTTTCAAACATATTATCCCACTCAAGCTGCCCCTCGTTATGGTTGACCTCTTGCCTTTGCTCTCTGCGCTTTCGACAATACCGCTGGACTACAATGTACACGGCTAGCCACTCAGTTGCTGGTATTCTATGACGGGTACTCGGGCATGGGCCGCAACACTTGACTTGGATAGGGTGGGGGTTGGAATAGGGTAAAGGGTAGCGAGGACATTCTGAAGGATATTGATGAAGACTGTTTGACTATGGAGGTACTGTTTGTAGGCACCAGTACAAGCTACACCTTAATGAGCTTTTTGTGCTCAGTAACCTGCTGGTGACCATGCTCTATCGTTTGAGCTCTCTTCACCATTGACCTGTCTTGGAGCACGTCCTTTGTAGGCACCTACCCTTATCTGTTCCCATCCTCAAACGCTTGCTCGTCGCTTGTTTGAACACGCTACCACTGGTTATGGGGAGTATGACCTGCTACCTACACCGCTGGGCAGAGGTATATCAGGGACTGGCTGGGCATCATGCTGAAGAACGTGCACTGGAATTTGATAGAGCCATAACGCCAGACTCGGATTGGGAATAGTTGACTATGGGACGAATATTAGATGGATCGATGCAGTTTGAATCAAGACCATGATGCTTAAATGCGCGAGGGCAGTTGTCCACGTCGCCTACATCGTCAATATGCCACTTTCCGACCACCAACTGCGCGTCACCAGCTCGGGTTGATGGTTCTTCGAACTACACAGCCGCCTATGGTGCTATCATTCACGTTATCACCCTTTTTGACACTTCTACTCTGATTTCAGGTGAATAAGCATATGTGAGCTGAATATATGGGTCGAGGTCATGGTGGATGTCGTCAAGTGGTGGCTGTTAATGAAGAGGACAGAGGGAACATCTTCGAATGCAGCTGAAATTATCAAAGCATGCCTTCCCTTCATTACGACAACAATGATTCGAAGTGGTCCACTGCGACTAGAAACCATAGGTCGTGGAGGACACTGTCGTACTGATGTAGGCTGGGTGGTTATGATGGGGCAGATGCTCAGAGAGGCTGGAAGGTGTCCCTATATTGCCCAATAACTACGTCACAGTCCTCATTGTATTACACAGCATCCTTCTGCCGCCTCCCTAGGCTCTACCTCGCTTGCCCCAATGCCTTCTTCCTTTGGTACTCTTGCTGGTCCTGTCCACTTTCTTTCCCCGGGGTATCTCCTGCGCTCTATATTATTGTCGTTGCCAGAACATTGTTGGCCTCAAGATGGAGCATTATCTGACGACATCAATTAATTCTCTTCCAAAGACGGCCTAATAATATACAACCATAATTCCCCAAGTTTCAATGAGTACAATACGTCACCGTTATCCATCCATATACCAGATGAAGAATTCTTATCTACCATACAGCCCCAGCATCAATTTGCCTACAGGACATCGTCCCAAGATATTTGTTTTCCTCTAGATGATAACTTAGGCTCTGATGACGTGGTCATTGACAGGATTCACTACCACCTGCAACATTTGCCAGGATACCTCCCTCAAGATTTAGCTTACCCCTCATCTCCTTCATTACAGAGCCTGTAGTCACTCAACAATGACTCTGAACTTGAACTCTTCCCCGATACCCAGAAAATGATGATATGTTCATGTTTCGTTCATGTTTCCTCCATCTTCGCCTTTCTGGCCCACATGTCCTACCTTCCCGACATGAGTGAGGATTTCTATGACCTATGCTTTCGCCTCCCACTTCCCCTTGTCCATTTCGAGCTGTTTTGGGTATCCACAATGAAGATGACTTCGTGTGCTCTCCTTTTGAATGACTTTGATGATCCCTTCCCTCCCCGGTCACCCTCACCAGATTATGGCACTATCGGTGTCAGGCGTCCATATTGAATGGACATAAAGCATATATAGGACTGACAAATACAAAGAACACATATCTCATCAA
>JASFCZ010000012.1:15782-27920 GCA_036937155.1 Cyathus pygmaeus
GCAGATGACACTCTCACAGCCAGCTGATGAGTCCCGCGTTCTTGTGGTCTACACAGGCAAGTTGAGCACTTATCTGCCTCCGTACTTCCTTCTAATCGCACTTCGAATCAGGCGGCACAATTGGTATGCTGGTCGGCCAACAGGGCTATGTGCCAGAGCCATACTTTCTGACGGAGACACTGCGAAGCCAGAACCGATTCCACGATCCGCTTCAAGACTCGTTGTTCTCCAACGCCAGCACAGTACAGGGATTCCGAGATTGGAGCAACATTAACGGCAATGGCAGTGGACGCTCAAGCCCTCAACCAGGCGCCGCATCAAACGAACCGTATCCAACATTGTTGGTCCGCTCATCACGCCCCATAGGCGTCCCTCCAACCCTCCAGCCTGGTCAACTTCCCGCCAGGAACCAGCCAAATTGTGTTCAGGTGGCGGAGAATGTTTATGAAGCCCATTTGCCCAGCCTAGTTACTCCTAGAAGTACAGTCCCTGGGGGGAGCGGAAGGAAGTCTATTCGTTATGCTATACTAGAGGTGAGTACTAGAACAGTATCTAGCTACACAGCGCGTCTGATAACAGTCATTGAAAGTGGAGCCCCTTACTGGACAGCAGCAACATGGAAATATCGGGTGCGCATATCTCATTGAGGTCTCAGCGACGTTGTCCGTTGATAATCATGTACAGATTGGATAAGGATTGCAACGGAAATTGAATTGAATTATACCTTTGACGCCTTCGTCATCTTACATGGAACGGATACAATGTCTTATACTTCTAGCGCGCTTAGTTTCCTTCTTGAAGATTTAGGGAAGACAGTTGTAAGCCATCACATGCACTTGTCTATTGTATATGTATAGCTGACTATGCATCAGATATTAACGGGCGCCCAGATACCATTGTCACAGTTACGAAACGATGCAGTGGATAACTTGATGGGGGCGTTGACTATTGCTGGCCATTATATTATCCCAGGTATGGGGACATGCAGGTTCTTCTGTCTGATTCGATGGCTGATCATCTTCAGAATGCTGTCTTTACTTTAACCATACCCTATACAGAGGAAATAGGGTCTCCAAGATGTCATCTTTTGATCTCAGTGCGTTTGATAGCCCCAATTTTCCTCCGCTCGTAAAAGGTGGTTACTGTTGTGCTCGTTATAATATACAAGCTAATTTTGGGAACACCCAGTCGGGATTGACATCGTCGTAAACTGGAACGATGTAATCAGACAAACTAGTTTACGAAGATTCAAAGCCTATAAACGTACGTCTGTTGCTATTTCTCCACTTCCAGTGATGAACAACACATCTCTTCATTTCAGAAATGAGTCCACATGTCGGTATGGAGATGTTGCTAACTTCATTGTTATTCTTCACTGAATCCACTTTTCAGCCACTCTTCGTTTGTTCCCCGGCATAACAGGAGCAACTATCAAAGCTTTCTGCATGTCGCCGATCCAGGGCGTTGTACTAGAGACATTTGGTTCAGGAAATGCGCCACAGCGCAAAGCTGTAATGGAGGCTCTGAAAGAAGCATGTGACCGAGGTGTTATCATTGTAGCAATTTCCCAGTGCTCGAAAGGCTCGGTTTCCGATGCTTACGAGACCGGACGCACACTGCTTCAAGTAGGAGTTATTCCAGGCTGTGACATGACGCCCGAGGTGAGTGCGGGGTAGTATATTATTAGCTGCAAATCTGACATGATAATCAGTGTGCCTTGACGAAGCTGAGCTACCTTCTCTCGAAGCCAGAGCTTTCAATTAAGGAAATCAGAGACATGATGGGCATCCCTCTTCGAGGCGAGCTGACGCGACCAGCTAGCTCAGCGGCTCCAGCTCATCCTGACATCGAGGCGAACTTGGGGGCCATCCAAAATGTCTTAGCTCAGTTTGTCCGACTCAGTCATCCACCTTCTGCCGTTCCGCAAGTCACTGTCACACCCGATCCTATGGACGCAGGCACTCATGCTGCTGCTGCCCCATGGACATGGACAGCTGCTGAAGCAGTCACAGCAGAATCAGTTTTATTTCCATTTCTGGTGCACCTTGCTGCAGCAAGGGACGACCTTGACAGTCTGAAGTACTGCTTAGGAATAGCAACGAACACAGAAGGGGACGCAACAATCGCCACTCCTTCCAGCGAGGCTCCGAAATATGCAAATATACCTGGTGGGGTTGTAAACTGTTTGGATCCGTCCTCGGGAAGGTCACCTTTACACGTTGCGGCATTGAACGGGAGCACCAGGGCAGTAGATTTGCTTCTTCATTCGGGTGCGTTGGTGCACCTGCGCGATTCGTTAGGTCATACAGCATTATACTACGTGCGTTCTGCATTTCCATTCTCTCAAGTTCTTTTACTTATATTACACCAAACACAGGCCGCTCGTCAAGGAAATGAAGATGTGGCAGACCTGTTGATCCAAGCTGGCGCAACTTTGGGTGGCTTCGATATGAGCTTTGCAGAACTGGCTGTAAAAAACAACATTCAATCCGGTGAACAAGGTATATTAAGGATATGGCAAAAGGCGGGAATAAAACTACCCCAAACACTAGCGGACAGATTTACATAGGTATCAATACCGGAGCATTACATAGAAACTAACTGTAGTAAACTAATACCCATTAATGAAACAAGTAATTCGAAGAAAGATGAATAAGTTACAAGTGGCATCCAAGTCATTATTCAATTAACTGCACTGAGTCTCCATCTGAGCCGATGTCGTTGTCGTCTTCATCAGCGCCGGTAGAGGAAATATTTGTCTTGAGCGTTTTGAGGAATATTGATAATTGATCCTGTTCGAAAGTGAATGGGGCAGATAAAAATCCTAGGTTATTCACAAATTCCGGTGGTTCGCGTTCCAAAAATAATGGGGTGTACTGAACGGTAGCTATGAGCTGGTCTTCTGAGGTAACAGGTTCTGAAGCATCGCTAGCCAGGTCATAACAAAAGCGTAGGGTAAAATTAAGACCTGAAAAGAATCAACAGAGATAGGAAATCGAAAACGATGTGTATCTCACTTTTCGCGTCGGTAGCATAGGAGACTTGGCAGGTATAAACACAAGTGAAAGACCACTCATCCAGTCCTAGGTATTTGCCTTTACTGGCTTTGATGCTGGGTACCAGAAGGTTCGTCAAGTCCTCGTAAAACTTGATGATTTGGACATGCTTTGGGTCATCAAAGCCTAGTACATTCCTAGGCTGTGATCGAGTGGCTGAACCTGGAGGCTGTCGACTAGTTTTGCTGGCCAGCTCTTGATTTCGTTTTTTCTCCATTTCAAGTTCGAAGCTGATTTCTTTAACTGGACACGAAGGGTCAGACCCGCCAGTACCTTGGTTAAAGGTAAAGCTTACCGGCTAGCCTCAACTCATCCATCTCCGTGTCCTTTGCAGCCAGGATTTTGTCTGAATCCTTTGCAATTCGTTTCCAATGGTCTTTTTCTTGCTCAAGTTTTTGTTGTTCTTCGTCCGCAGCTTTTCGAGTAATTAGGTGCAGTATAGAGTTCTTTCCAGACCCAACTAGGGGCTGTGTCTTTTCCAAACGGGCGGTCAGATCATTAATGAGAGCTTCCTGCGCTTTGGTGGAAATCAGTATAATATTAACTGCAACGAGTCGTAAGAAGTCTGACCTCGTAGCTGTTCTTGGTACAGTCCTTCCTGTTGTTGGCGAACTGCCTCCGCTTCCGTCTCACGTATCAGTAACGCCTCTTCAAGCTGTTTGGATAGTCTTTCTATTTGAGCTTGAGCCTGAAGTGCATGAATATAGCAGCATTGTATATAGTACAGAGAGGAACATACGCGTTTCAGTTGTTCCTGTAGCCTCGGATTTGCCCCATTCGATTTTGTCTGCACTGCTCCAGTTCGTGCTCCCTTCATTGCACTATTGATCGTCGACGCAATCTGCTCTGCGATGTCCTCTACGTCTGAATCACTGACCACTTGAATTTCGACATCTTCTGGAACAGGTTTTGCTCCTGATATTTTCTTCAGAGGTTTAGGCTGGACCTTTCCCTTCCCTTTGGCTTTCGAAGCCGTCATTTTCCCATTTATTTCTGTGGATGCTTCTGGCCCGGCGTTTGGTGGCGGCGAAGGGTCTATTTGAATGACATCGTCTTCTTCTGCTAGATTATCCACAGGCTCTATCTCTTGTACATCTGAGTCATCTTTCTGAGGTGCAGGGGCCGCTCTCTTCCGACCACCTCGCGCAGGACGCGAAGGTCCTGCCTGACTGTCGGGTTTGGTTGTTCTCCGAGCATGGCCTTTGGGAGGAAGAGGTGTTGTTGGTGCCAAGCCACCTGTTAGAAGTATGAATGATCGGATAGTAGTAGCGTCAATAACTGAGCGTACCAAATTCGTCGGAATCAGACATGGAACTAAATGAGTTGATGTCAAGTTACAGTTGAGTTACAGTAACATTGCAATGTACAAGAAGCAGGAACGACTGTGGACGCGACTCGTCACGTGACGCGCGTTGTTTACCCCAGATTCCCAGAATCTGAATCGCAGTCTGAATCAAGTCTGAAACAGACATCACTAAATTCGGGCTGTGCATCCAAGGTATTATCATCCATCATAATGTGCCTAATCATCATAATTCCGCCCAAGATTATGACTTGAATCACGCAAGGTCATATATGATTGTTACGTCACCTAGTTTTCACAATTATTACAAGTTTTCATAATCAGTGTGATGCTGCGCATATATTGTAAGGTTCTCATGAGTTACCATCAACATAATACCATATCATAGAGGAAGTAGGAGATTGTTCCATATTATGCCCTCCTGTGCATATTGTTGAGCACATACAAGTGACATATAAAGTTGTTGTTACATCATGCACTTTTCTTATGTTTGTACAGCGCGCAATTCATGTAATACTCATATCAAGTTATAACTTCACGACAATTTGTATAAAAGTGTAGATTTGAGAAGATTATCGACGCAAATTTGGAAGTTAAATTTCGTAGTTGCATCGTTGGGTAGTGGTAACTAGTACATACTACGTCACTTTTCGACATCTCGTTCGCAATTTCCAACACATTATCATTGCATTTATCATCATTCGGTTGTGTTGGGAATTGGACAGTGTAAGTAAGCGCTAAGTTGCGAGGCAATGCAGGTAAATATTACAAAACGATTGTGGAGCAACGTGAAGATTGAGACAGTGTATGAGCGTTCCAAATGAAGGAGGAATATGCGTACGGAGCTCCGTAAAGACAGCAGAAGAAGAACAAATCGAAAGCTAGCTAAGTATAATACAATGATGAAATAACCCATTAGATTGAAAATTACACTCTAGAACGTGAACAAATAATAATCATGTTGCAACCGGTGCAACAGGAACAGGCGATGCAGTTTTTTCTGGTTGGTGAACGTAAGGAATGGGACAAGGTTCCTCAGAGGGGGTCGTGGAGGTTGATGGAAAATTTCGAGCTGTGTACAGCGGTAAGGGATCAGAGTAATCAATTTTGCGATCTCCATTCGAATCATAAAGTTGCGAATATGGAGGAAGAGTAGGAGCGTAAGGAGTCAGGAGGGGTAGAGAAGGCGAGGTGGAATGAAGGGCTGCTACAGGACAAGGAGAAACAATTTCGGGAGCCAGTTTAGTGAAGACAACTGGTATGCAGAAGTTCAGTCGTTCCACTAGTGGTTCGTTGCTGTCCGGAGCATCGTAAGAGCATGTCAGGGAAATTGACACGTCGTGATAGACTGTATACAGCGGAGTCGAGAGGTCAGGCCGTAGTTTAAATGATCCCGCCCACTGTACGGTTTCGTCAACAGGGATGCCAGGCCTTCGAACAAATGGAACTGCTATCTCCATGGTGTACCAGGTTTGCGAAGATTCACAAGCAGCATTATTACTGAACACATAATTGTTATCCGCCAGTTTATGCACAGTAGACTCGTCTGGATGAAGGAGCGAAAAGGAGCGAGAGGATGTCTCTACTGGAGTAGATGGCATGAAGATACTAATATCGTCGATAGTGCTAAGTGAATGGGGATCACGAAGCGGCATATGTGGTGGTTGCATTTCCCGGGGAGGTAAAGGATATCGTGTCAAATAAGCAGCGGCGGGACGACGCCTAATGAGGATCACGTCATTATGTGGTTAGCAAATGAAGGGTCTTTGAAATACGTACCTGAATTTCTCCCGCTGAATGAGATCAACACTGACTTCTGTCACTTGAAGACGCTTGCACTCGCTTTCGTCCAGGTTCTTCGTACGAAGGCGCAATGTGACCGACGTATCGTCATCTTCTACGTTTACGTATTCTGGGACTGAGGCCAGGACCTGTATTTTAGACAGAATATCGACTGGGATGCCATCGGGCGTTGATGCACCCTTTGCGTTCACAAGATAGTTAACAGGAGAAGGGCAAACACTAGCGCCAGGATGAGAGATGAATCTCCGAACTCGAATCAAGTGTTGAACATCAAGCTTCCTCAACCGCGAACGGAAAGGAGCGCATAATGGGAAGTTCCATATAGATGAAGAACCTTCGTCTTCAATGACATTGTACTTAGCAGCGGCGTACATTCCATAGCGAACGCCAACTTGTTCTTGTCCTACGGTCGCCGTAGGTGGTAACCAACCAGGAACAGGAAAACTAAAAACAATATTCCAGGCGACTGTAGATGTATTTAGCTGCGGCGAATGTAAAAGCATTCTCATAAACATACCCGGATCGTCAGAATCCTCGAAGCCTTCGTTGCTTAGCTCCATTGGAGAGTCCATTAACTCTTGAGAGATGGCGCAGAGGCGTGTGGCGGAATAGCCTGAATCGGGTGTAAAGCCTTCTGACTGCCCTTCGAACGTAAGGGAAAGGGAGTGTAAAAGTATTCGCGACGTCCGGCGATGATCGAATAACGAGCGAGGAGATGCTATTGAGACGGTAACATGTCCTGACAGAGAGTACGCTGAGCTGAGGTATAATTGAGTTACAGTATCAAACAATAAGTAATGTAATGCTCACCTTGCATCCGGCTGACCGTACATATCCAGATGCTCTGCCAGAGGATGAATAGTTATTGAAAGAGACATAATGATATAGTCGCCAGATGGCGGGACTAATTAGTAAGTATAGAGGAGCGAACACAAGCCAGGAGAATCAATAGAATCAAAAGGCAACGCCTCTCGAGAGGCATTATATATCGATACGATATGGTTTTGTGACATGATCGAAACGGGAACAAAAGGGTACTGTTAGTGCTAACGCGCTGACGAGCTAGGCTAGTACACGCCCTTTCTTCGCCACTGCCGCTTGGATCATTTAGAAGGAATCGGTGATGTGTAGCAGTGAGCCCAAGCAATACAGATGAGCTAGCTTGGGCAGAACAACACAAAACAGGCAGAAAGAGCGCGAAGACCCAGGCAGACGAGACGAGCTGTTCAGGAGATGGCGTAGAACAAGAGAGACAAGCCACGACGGGCAGAAGCAAGCTAGTGCGCAAAGGGAGATATGCTCGGTTTGGGATTCCTTTTGTTAGAGTTTGTTCCTCCGCTCATTTGTTTTCTGGATGACTAAGCGGTGGGTCCATGTCGAGGACAATGGATGGGAGAAGCGAGTGTGGTACGCGACAGCCAAGATACATCTCATTTCCCAGATAACCGTCAGATACTACTATCATCATCGGACCGTCATCATGCAACTAACATGCATTCGTTACTACTGCCATTGTTCTCATCTTTTTTTGTTATCTCACAGGTAACCGATGAACTGAACCAGCCTGCACAGCAGGATCCCAGGCACCCCTCAGGCCTCACCTATCAGTGCACTTTGCACCCACTGCATGTGTTTGACAGTCATCATTTGACCAGAGGTAAATAGATAAACGAGGCAGGGCGTAACAATCATCATATATCCACATGAGTATGTACTGGTGCTGCGGTCGCGTGTTCACTGATATTCACGAACATGAGTCTGCAAAAAGAAAGAAACACACCATTCCTTCGTTACGGTATAGCATGAGCAAATGAAAACTGACGCGATAACTACACAAACACTTTCGACACAGCCAGCTCGTCTTCGGGACGTTTTCGCTTTTCTTTCCTCCGGCTTTCTTCTTCCTCTGCCATTTTCCTTTGCCCATACTTTCCACCTTTTTCTCTCCGGATCGCGGAGCGCACGGCAGCCGGGGATACAAACTCTATGATGCCAATTAGTAGCTAATCTCGAGCTTCCAAAGGACAATGGTGTACTCACCAGGGTTAGAGAACACTGTGGCACCGCCAAAGGCTCCTTCAAAGATTCGGATAGGTGTAAGTACGAAGCGCGGCCCTATTTCAACGAGGGTCGTCTGCGGGGGACCATTAGGCTGAAGCGGGTCCTTTTCGATGATCTAGGTGATCACATTTTCGTAAGATGTCAAATTCTCTCATTGTCCTGTCTGGTGTCATATGCACCACCGCGGAGTTTCACATACCTGGAAGTTCCTGAACCAAATCTTAGAGTCAACAATCGAGAACGTAAGAATATGGTCGATGAACGGCTTCGCTCTTCTAGCGGTAGAAGGTACACCGAATATCTGTAAAGATACGAATATTATGGTTCCCGAAACTTTCTTTCTGCAACAATGGTGGGTACTTACTTGTGTGAAAACCTCCTTCGTCAGCTTTCCCCACTCAGTATCCTCGAAGGCCTTGTCGAAGCTTAGCAGCCCTCGACTACCCTTCAGAGAGTTTCCTGTCATTTTCAGCTCGTCCATCGTATGCACGTTCTGCACATGCATTTTAATGCTCGGCCCATTTGGTGTCTTGGCCGCCCAGAGGTATAAGTCTTCATGTCTTCTAGCTTCAAAGTACAACGTGTTATTACAGTTGTTCAAGTCGGCTAATTCAGGCAGGAGATGAAGTTGGGATTTCGAATCCAATTTCGAGTCTGCGGGCCTTGGCTCAGTAAAATTTACAAACACGAACGCTATGAATCCCGCACCCTTTTTAATGTGCGGTAATAACGCCTCCAAGTCGTTCATGAGATGCCTCATGCGATGAGTGATGCCTCTCGACGAGAGTAAGAGAACGCGCTGCTTGTTCTTTTTCTTCCTGGGTGCATCGACCTCGACCTCCTCGTCTACGTCCATAGTGTCAGCTTTTCTCTTCCCCTTCCCCTTCGCCTCCGCCTTGAGGGCATTTGTTTTTTGGGCTTTGAGAATGGAGGCCATGATATAAATGGAAAAGTAAGTGGAAGTTTAAATTTCGACATCGACAACACGATAATTGACAAATTTTGATTGATTATATAATTATCATCAGAAAATAATTACATAGCAGCACACTACAAACGGTAAGTAGTACAATTCGCATATGTAAAAACATTTACACGACAGACCAGATATTTGTACGACATATGGGAGTATGTAGAGTCAGAAATGGAGAGTACGAGTACAAGTCATGTGAAGCCGAATGGATTGCTTCTACTGCAAAAAGCCTACGAATAACGAAATAAAAACGGAAGAAAAACAGTCACAGCAAGGTGCAAGTAAATCCGAGAAGAGTTCGTATTAATTAGAAGACGACTGTGCCTTAAGCTGCTTCTGCTTTTCCTGCTCCAGTCTCTGCAAACGGAAGGCATGTTAACGAAACGATCACCTCATTTTACTGGGACACGTACGTGATACAATAGTTGCACCGCCATCTGGATGTTAGCAGGCTGTCCAGTAATAACAACCAACCGTTCTCCTTCACCCCCCGCTGGTGCAGGGCCACCATTGATTCCTACCCCAACCGCACCAGGTTCCATGATTTTAATTTGACTCATACTCATGTGTCTGATTTCGTTGATTTTGCTACCACCTTTTCCGATGATGCAACCAACTAAATCATTTGGAATGTATATTTGCTGTGTTTGCAGTTGTTGCGTAGGGTTGTGGGGAGGCGGAGGTTGACCATAAGGCGGCTGCGTATAACCGGGGACGTAGGAGGATCCGCCTTGCGAAGGGCCAGAAGGTCCACGACGGGAGTTGCTTGTAGGGCGATAACTTGAGTGGGATGAAGAAGGCATACGTTCATTAGCTTCAATTAGAATGTTTCCAATGTAGTATGTTGCAATATGGATGGCATCTGCGACGCCGGCTACGCTCAGGACGCGCTGGAAATATGTCAGTTACATCAATCTTAAATTAGGAAGCTGTTACCTCTGTCGAGCCCGGTAACATCCCTTCGCTTGCATTCAATCGTGCTCCGCTAGCGTCTTGAATCTCCTTAATCTTCGAGCCTTGTTTCCCAATTACCGATCCCATCCTCGAGTTGGGAATCATGAACTTGATGGTCACCGCCCTGCTACCAGGTACGGAGGGGACATCAAATGGTTCATCGTTGATTCTACGTACTATCAAACCGAATGCCTACAAAAAGTATCAGAAATATAGTTGTACAAGGCTATTCGTATCATTACGTACCTTAGAAACGGCGTCTAATGGACCGCTCACATTCAGGATGCGCTCGGGGTTGCCAGGTATACTTTCTGACACTACAACGCGAGCGCCGCTCTTTTCACGAATCTCATTGACGTGTGATCCAGCCTTTCCAATGATTATTGAAGCATCTTGAGTCACAATCAAGCAACGCATATGAATGTTTGCTGATGGGGGAGGACCAGACGTGGAAGAGGTGGGGTCGACAGAAGTGGTTGCTGCATTCTTCTTCTCGTCGGAGGAGGATTCGCCTGACTTGGGTTCCGAACCGTCTTCCTTGCTCTTGGAGGGGGACGTGGGTACATTGTCGTCTGCAGCAGCAGGAGTAGAAGAATCGGTCATGGCTATGTCGTCAGGGTGAGAAACGGATTCCGTACTCTTGGCCGCTGCGTCATCCGACGAAGAAGGCGCACCAGTGTTGGCGCGTTTGTGTTGCTTCTGTTGGTCACTGTCGGAAGGAGAGCGGGATCTCTTGCGGTTGGAGTCAGCGTCTGGCATGGCCAATTTAGTTTATAGAGTTTGAAAGTTCAAGATGGATTGGGTAGGATGCGGGCCCAGATGTGGGAAGAGGGACTTTAAGGTGTACGTGGGTGAGGGTGCGAGGTTGTATGTGTTCTAATGGAGAGGTGTGGGTAGGACGGTGAGGGGAGGAGGATGGAGGGGAGGAGATGTCTGGGTTATACGGACATACCTTCTTGTACAGCGTGACGGGCGAGCTCAACGTTCTACACGACGACGAGGGAGCGGCGAGAGTGGGATGGGAGAGGAAGGAAAGTGAGTAGGCACTGCGCTGGTTGCTCTTGTCGATACTTAGGGGAACATGTCACGCCAAACACATGCACACACTTCAAACACCCTATGAATTACAACTTATTCAAGTTTCAACGAACTTATATTTTATTGCTCCTGTGGTACTGACAGCAACCCTTGTTGACCTACACATGCATATAAAACATTCCAACAATCCCCCTCCGGATTACGCGCTTTCCCATTCCTCGACAATATATTCCACGAACTTCTCCCATCGCCTTTCCCAAAGCTCGAGAGCTCGCTTCTTCTCGGCATCGTCCAGCGTGCTGAACTGCACGCACGTCGCACGGTTATTATTTACGATATACGGTAGAAGGTTCAACCATACCTGAATACTGTCCCTAGCCAATGCAGCAAGCGTACTAAGCCCACTGAATTCACTGGCTACCAGAGCCTGGGAGAAAAGTATGTTAGGCATGGCTCGGCAAGTTACAACGCACTGCATTTACCTGGAAGAAATCGAACGTAAGCCCCATGTTGCCAAAGACTGCTGGATCATCGGAACATAGGGCAACAGGCACCCCATTGTTCAGCATGATAGGAAGGGGATGCATCGGCATTGAAGATGTCAGACGCTGTCAGATATGCCGAACATTATGGTATACATTTTAACTAAAGAGGAGAAATTTACCAGAATTTCATTCCTAAGAATACAGGTAAGAGTCAGGCAACTTTTGACTGAGAATTACTCCACGCACGATATAGGGCAGACTTCAACAGCAATGCCCTTCTCCCGGCAGGTATCAAGTAATTTAGGATGCCTGACAATGGAGAACCTAGTTGTAGCGGCATGAGCTAACGGCGACCTAGACCAGTGGTAATAAACTATGTACAAACCCATGTCCAATTCGTTTCGTTCCGAGCAAAATAGCATCATATAGATTAACATCTGCTTCAGTACCGTCACCAAGCGTCTC
>JASFCZ010000013.1:0-27397 GCA_036937155.1 Cyathus pygmaeus
ATATAATTGTGTATGTGATCGCATATGAGTGCAAGTTAGCTATACTCGTTGATCGCATATGAGTGTATAGTACTGTATGTGATCGCATATGAGTGTATAGTACTGTACATGATCGCATATGAGTGCAAGTTAGCTATACTCGTTGATCACATATGAGTGTATAGTACTGTACATGATCGCATATGAGCGCAAGTTAGCTATACTCGTTGATCACATATGAGTGTACAGTACTGTATGTGATCGCATATGAGTGCAAGTTAGCTATACTCGTTGATCACATATGAGTGCAAGCTAACTATACTTGTTGATCGCATATGAGTATATAGTACTGTACATGATCACATATGAGTGTACAGTACTGTTGGTATAGATCTCCAGTAACCACTTATGATTGCCTTTCACCCTACCATTGATCACATATGATTGCTTAACTATTACTGAGAAATGTGTTATATGATTGTGGCGATCAACAAAGGTTGACTTACTTGATCACATATGGCTGCCACATGTGGTTTAGGGAAGAAAAGGAGGCGCAAAAGCAAGGTAAGTACGTAGCAGTATAGTCTCTTTCTTTTTAACACTAATGTCATGCATGTACACCTACAGTCTGTCACCCAAAGCCACAGCACTTTGACCACTGTCCCCGATCGCCTGCTAATCAGCTTCCCCCCACAGCCACCAATGCTCCACAACCAAAAACATCGACTCGCCAACATCCCCTTAAATCTTCAATGCCACGTTATCGACCTCAATGCAACAAGAAGCACACCCCCGCACCCTCAAGCTCCACACCCAGCCCGACCACCCCCATACACCCCTCAGTGTGTATGACAATGAACAACCCAGCTGACATCATCATTGACCATGATGCTTAGATGCGCCACTACACCCTCGAGGTCAGGGATGATACAATAACCAGCAAACGCAGCCATCTCCAATGCCGCACCCAGAACGACAGGCCCCATATGCCCAGCAACTTGTACCACACCCACCTCCCCCTAGTCCTAGTACTCTCGTCTCACCTGCTTTTCTGCTGTCTCGTCTCCTCCCGGGTTGTCTCCTGCTGCCTCACATCCCATTGTCTCATCTCCATCTGCTTCGCCTCCCACGACATGTTGTCTCCCGCTGCCTCGTTTCCTGCTGCCTCGTCTCCCGCTGCCTCTCGTCTCCCTCTCCCTCGTCTCCCATTGCCTCGCCTTCCACTACCTCGTCACCTGCTGCCTCTTGTCTCCTCTGTCGCATCCCCCTCTGCCTTGTTCCTTCTGCCTTGTCTCCCCATCGTTTCGTCTCCCGCTAT
Organism: Cyathus pygmaeus; assembly: GCA_036937155.1. NCBI lineage: Eukaryota > Fungi > Basidiomycota > Agaricomycetes > Agaricales > Nidulariaceae > Cyathus > Cyathus pygmaeus. The sequence goes on from JASFCZ010000013.1 coordinate 1,298, forward strand.
CTCATCTCCCCATCGTCTTGCCTCCCTCTGTCTTGCCTCCCACTGCCTCCTCTCCTGCTACCTTGTCACCTGCTGCCTATTGTCTTCCACTGCTTCGCTTCCTGCTGTTCTGTATCTAGCTTGTCATCACCTCGCCTTCTCTCGTAGTCTCATGACCAGCCACTATACCTCCTTATTTAATGTGGTTACTTAGTTAATGCAAATTGTATATGTAATTTACTTATATGCAATACATGTGAATTTCACATGTAACATTCCACCTGAATTGCACATGCAATGCACATAAGTTATGTATGCAATTGCACCCTGATTACAGTTGAGTTCCACCAATTTCAGGTCAATTTTCAGAATTACACTTGATGTGAAGTGCATGTGCAATGCAGATAAATTCATATGCATTACATGTGGAAAGTTAGCTATTATGCAGGCTCCAATCCAGCCGTTGTTGTGAAGTCTGTCTACTATAGCATAGTCAAATTCTTATCCTACTATATTGTACTACGGAAATATCCGTGATTCCATCAAAATACATGAATTAGTCAGAACCTTAGCAAAGTGAGACTTGACAATGACGGCTGGCAAACAATGTAACTAAGCGAGATCAAAATTGTTGTCTTAAAGTGGAAAGCAAACCAAAATCATGGATCTGGCTCATCATAATGGGTGAAATGAGCCGGTGTGGTCTTGAAAATATAGGCAGTCTTACTATACCACCTCAACCATCAGCTATAGACCAAAAATACATTATAATAGTCATTAGAAGTCTCAACAGCATAGTGTACTTTATTTTAAATCAGGCCTACTAAATGTGACAATGTGTGAAGGAAACACCTACTAAATGTGACGACAGTGTTTGAAGGGAACCAAACCAACATACTTTGAACTTCGTCAAGCAACTCATACTCTCCTAAGCCATACCAGGAGGAGGCCCCTTCTTGCACATGAACATGAATCAGAACAGTGTGTCATTGTGACAACCTGTGTGTAGGTAGGTGCACATATTTGAAGATATGATGCGAAACTTGGAATGTTGCTAATGCACTTGAAGAATCGGTACGATGTTGGGTGGCTTGTAAACAATTCGAGAGCATTGCAGGAAGCCTAAAACTGTCCGTGGTTGGGGATTTGTTTTCAAACCCTGCACTCAGCGCTGTTAAAACCTTTCTAATCACACCATTACAATCACCATTGCAAGTGCACAATTCAGAGGAGGGAGGGTAGATAAGGAATTGGAAAGGACGAGGGTGCGAGGAGATGAGGACAAAGACAAGGATGAATGGGCAAAATGGTATTTGATGTGCGACACATCTCGTCATGTGTGGTCTCAATTGCGTTCCAGTTCGACATTTTGATGGTTTTTGAGCATTGTTTGAGTGAGCTGACTGCCATCATTTCTTTCTCACACTCTCACTTCACATAGTTTGCCAGCTGTTGTTGTGAAGTCTCACTTTGCTAAGGTTCTGACTAATTCATGTATTTTGATGGAATCACAGATATTTCCATAGTACAATATAGTAGGATAAGAAATTGACTATGCTATAGTAGAGAGACTTCACAACAACGGCTGCATTGGAGCCTGGCTATTATGTGAAATCAGGTGAAATACATCTGCAATGCACATGGAATTCACTCTTGCACATGGCCATACATGTGTAAGGTAGGGGCAGTGACAAGTACTGGCATTTGTTACCAAATGCATGTGACTTGCTTATCTCCGAAACCTCCGACGTAGGAAACCTGTGAGAAGCAAGTAGAATATACTTTGACCTGCTGCTGCTTTCCAGTGTGAGGACACCTAGACACGAACTTAGTAGACTCTTCTAGATATACGAGTATTACATACATATATAGACATGTATTAGACACTGCGCAATCTATCTACTTTCACCTAAATATAACTTTCCACAGTCTAACTGTGAACTCAGAGCTCGTCTTAAGGCCTCGCGCTAAGTCCTGTCCTGTTGCCATAAAGGGTACTAGTGATACTGCATTACTACATACTCGCTACCTAAGATATCTAGTTACTGCAACTACATCAGAAAAAATGTCCGTGACACACATAGCATTGTGCATCACGTAAGGTGTCACAAAGATTTCGGCACCATACACGGCACTTGTAAGGTGCCAAAAGGTTTGTGGACTCATACAATGTACGTACAATAATTGCCGTATAATACAAGTAGTTACAATTATTGGGAGCTCATAAAAGGCAGCTACAATAATTTTGGCCCCATACAATGCCCCTTACAAGGCACGTGCAAGCGAGTCACAAAACAATGCATGGGCATGTGAGTGTGCGGGGTGAACAGCACTTAGCTGTGCCGCCCCGGCCCCCTGGAGAAATCTCACTATATGTAATCTAATCTCAGCTGCCTATGCACTCTCTTATCTCACTGGTCATCTCTCTCCTCATACCGCCCACCCCGCCCACTCGGTGGTCTAGCCTGACATCACATGTCAATGCGTCACTCATCTGGATTTAATCTCCGCTTGAATTTGAAGACACATCACACTCACTGCCCATCTTCCCAAGTCCCTCCTTTCCTTCCAACCCTCACCATGTCCTCTCCATCCCTCGCTCCTCTTGTTCCCAACCCGTCCCTCCCTCTCTCCTTCTGCTCTCCCCTGGCCTCCTTTATTTCCTGCCAGTTCTATCCAAGTGCTATCTCTCTGTTCAAGCCTGAGTGCCATGGCCCACCACCCTTCCCATCAACCACTCTTATCTACGGGGAACTTGCTTTGTTCTTCGCTCTGTTAGAAATGCCTTTCGGAGCATGCCCAACCATACTACGCCTTGTACGCTTGAGGCTCTAGAGGTCTAGAGGTCCTGAGTCAGATTGGAACTCATTGTTGGCCAGGGTAGAGTTCTGGGATGCATGGGGTTTGGTAGGGTCAAGGACCAAGGTACATATGCAAATGTGTTTGTGCATTAACTTTAAGCTTATTAGATGCTCATTCACCCGCAGCGCAATCGATGCAATCCTTGTGTTGGTGTTGATGCCATCTAGCTTGCAATCGTCTCGCGTCCACTGGGCCTGCTCCCTCTCTCGCTCTTTTTGTACTCTATCCCTTATGTCGTCAGGCTCATATGCTTGTGTGCCTTTCCTTGGCCGCCATCTCAGCCTGTCTTCATTGCTCTTTTGCCCCTGCGGAGACTAGAATTTGAGTGGTAGATGTTCAGCTATGGTATATGGTACATCTAATCCTGATTTTTGGTGCATATATGTGCTCATATCAGACATATTTATTGTCTTTCTCATCATTGATCTATCATTCTTGGACCAGCTGCCCATTTCTTCGCTATGGACAGGATATCTCCAGCTCACCACTCTCACCAGCATTGTGAACCCCTTCAATGGCAGAGGGGGTTGGAACTGGCCAGAAGATTGGTGGCCAACCTTGCGCTAGCTATCTCTATGCTCTCTTACACTCAGGGCTTATGTAGATCACCCACACATAATGAGGGGTTTGAGCTCGTTCAGTTGTTTCTGGGTCTCGCTTAAGTGCTGGAAGTCCTGATTGAACATCACATTCAACATGGGCCAGAGTCCCAGGATGGGGTTAGTCGGGTCAAGGTAAGCTTTCTTATAAGTGCTTCATGCTTTATGTTTTCTTGCTGATGACTTCCTGTAGTTCGTATGAGGCATGATGTGAGATATCTGCTCACCAATGGGTCATCCACATCTCCCCTTTCCCTATTGTCGCTAGGCACATGCGCACCTCCACCTCCTATACTTGGCTGACAACCCAGACCCTCAAGCTTTTGTTCCCTTCGTTGCTTTTCTTATCCCAGCGGAAAGCTTGGAATTGGGGATGATTTGCGTGTATGGATGGTCATTGGTACATTCCATATTCGTTTTTGGCTCATATATGTGTTCATGTTGGCCTTTTACAACCCTTCGACCATCGAATTATGTTTCTGGGCCCCGACAGCCCATGTGTTTACTGTGGACAGGAGGTTGTGTGGGAAAGCTCAAAGGCTATGTGGTGTTTGTTATGACTCATGTCGATGGTTTGAAATTGGAATGGTACATTCAATACTTGAGCTTCTTGAGCATGTACGTGCTCACTGTTAATCACTTTTTCTACGCTTTTCATGAATTGCATAGAGATTAACAATCTCGAGGCAGGAAGATCGTTCAACTATCCTCATGTGTGCTGACTATCAACTGTTTAGTCTTGCTCATCTGATTTGTGATGCCCTTTTACGTCTCCTACAAGTTCCTGTTGTCATCTTGCATTTGTCTGATCCTTCCACTGTTTCTATCTCATGGTGCTGACTGACACTTAATATTCCTAAGTATGGTATGCACATAAGACCTGATACATGTTGTGATTCTCCTGTTGTGGCTGGAATTTGAATGAATTGAATGTTGTTTGGTATGTTCCCACTCCAATACCTTGAGCCTACTTAATGACTTTAGAGGTCCTGGTTGATGGTCGACAACCGAGCATACAAGATAGGAGTAAAGGTTGGTTTCTATTGATCTCGACATCGATTCTGACACTGTAACTCATTCCAAAGCACAAAGACTGATGTCCCCGAGGACCAAGCACACACAATCCTTCTGTGTGGTCTTATGAATGCAGCATGTCTCTTCCAACCTTCCCATTGATTGCTCTGACGAGGTTGGATTAGAGTACTTCACCAACGCCGAACCCATGCTGTGTATGCAACCTCCTTCTCCTTTTCTTGACTTAGTTTATATCATACAGCATATCGTCACCTTCACCATCCCTGTCCATCCTCGATATTCTTCAACTGCATCCTCCACCTCACTTTCATGGTGTGTCATCTTCTTACTTCTTCTCAGGCTCCTCCTACATCGTATATGTTGTCTCCTGTCATAACTCTCTCTCGCTACGTCTACTTTACAATGGTATGTAATGTACTTAATGTAGTTGCTTGCAATAACATATATATTTGTATAATGAATGTGTGAATTGATGGGGCAAACACTAAACTGGGTATGGCTGCCTGGCAGCTGCCTTATATTGGCCTTGTAAGCACCTTGTAAGGGATTGCACACTTATATTGACTTGTGAACCTTGTATGGCCTCCCAAGTCTTGTATTGCCTTTTAACGACTTTTCTGGCAGCAATCCCATACAAAGTGAGCAAGACTTGTTAGCCATTCGAGGAATTAGTCCCGTGTAAGGCATTTTAGACATTATATTATATTTTGGACATTACAACTAATTTTAATGTAATCTAAGGTATTCTGGCCTCCATGGACATCGCTGACCTTTTTTCTGATGTAGTATTAGTCAATTGCTGAATTCTTTTGTGATATTCCAATCGGCAGTAGCACGTGACCGGGTTAACTTGGAATTTGGCTGACCTATGCTTCAAGAACTCAACTTATGGTTTGAACGTCTCTCGCTAGACTCAAGACTGCATTTATATTGGTACACTTCTATTTTATTCTTATGCATACTGACACTTTGTGTATTCATAGGAATACACCAATGTTGTAGTTCTTAGTCAGATCACAACACTTGTGAACATAGAGCTTGCACTTGTGTTTACAAACCTTTCTGAGTGTACGGGTATGTGCAGGTCACAGGTATCGAGATGTCTACCCGTACCCGTAACCCAGTGGGTTTTCCCAACCCATGCCATTCCCTAACCAGTGGTAATATATGATGATCTATAACTTTGCGACAGCTTAACACTATCCTACCAGTGCTAATACATGATAGTCTTCCAACTTTGGACACCTTGGTAATTTACCACATGGATGTATCACATCTGCTGGCTAATTACCCCACTTCATATATCATTTTTACAGTATGGCCTGACTATCTGCTCGTGAAAACTTAAAGGCTGGTCTGGGAATCTGTGCCCCTCCACAGTGGCCATATATGTGTGGCTCCATTTGCGAACATCTGGGAATCCTTCGAAATTGACAAGTACAAATGCAAAGATATGACAGATGGAACAGACATACTGGGAAAAGCAAGGTTGAGGTGAGCTTTTTCCGAAGGATCTGTTAATAAGCCAAATATGAAGGGCTGGTTAAGTTGATGTTTGGAAGGCTCTCATATGGAATACACACCACCTCTGGCGAAGATATTCCACTTTAAAAGGAGCCTACAAGTATGCGAATTCAGAATCAGACATAGACAGAAAGATAAGACAAAGAACTCACTTTGGGAATGGAGTGTGAACCATCAGCGGTATCATCCACTACCATGTCACCAGTATCGGCCATCGATTCTACAGTGCTGGAACTCGTGACTTTGACACCGACAACCTCTGGCTCGGAATCAGTGTCAACCATCTCAGCAGAGTGCACATGGTTCTATTAAAACAGTCAGCAACCATGTAAATACAGATATAACCAGACAGACATACCCAAGAACACTTCTTTGCTGGAGTAGGTACAACAGCGACCTCTGAACCACCTCGCCAAGCATGCTGAACTGCAGTACATATTGAGCACACCGCTTTGTAAAAGGGACTGGGGAAAATGAACTTCTTCCCAGACTTTCTCTCGAAAACATGGTAGAGACCACGAACATGGAAGGTTGCCTCCCAGAAGTCACTACTCTGCAGGAACTTGGGATGCTGCTCGTAGTAGGCCAACACATTTGCCTACAATCAAAAAGTTCCATCAGAGACAAGACAAAATCGAAACCATAGACACATACCAATCCAGAATGCATAGAGTCCAGGTTGAAAGTGGCATAATCTAATGCCCCACTCTCAACAGCAGTGACGATGCCTTCAGCCTGCTTTCGCAGACCATGACAGACAGTGAGGCAAGAGAGAGTATCAGGAAAATTTTCGATGGAAGACATGTTGGTGAAGCTTACAGGCCTTCCTGACGAGTTTTTAAACACTTTCCCTATCGATTTCTCTGACCTTCACCATGTGGGCCAAGCACAGAGCCATGCAGTTCGTATCAAACTTTTGCCTAAAGTCGAGATACAGTGCAACAGACATCAGACCACCCCAGATTTTTTCCGACCATCAAAAGATATAATATCAGAGGTAGATAACTTCGACACAGCCTAGAGGCGCAATTTGACATGTAGATACTGAGGATGGATCTTAATTATCTGAGGGGGGAGAAGGGGAGCTGCGCTCTAGGCTTGCTTGAGCACTGATAAGCAAAAGGGAACTCATGGGACGCAGAATGATAATCAGAAAATGTGATTTAGGATGATTAAACAGGCAGATACAGACGATCTATTTACGAGAGAAACGACGGGGACGAGTAGTGTTACAACTACGAGGTACAGGAGTAGCATCTACACAAATCGAAGAAGCCCTGGCACCAGAATTCTGTGAAGTCGAAGGACCACCGAAAGGATGAGGGTCTGGAGAGGACTGGTACGAATGGATTGACTCAAAAAAAACCCCCGGGACTCAATAGCTGTTGCAAGAGCAAGCAGTTTGAGTAGCCTCGTAGATAGGCGAACAGACACCCTGTGCTTGAATGTCTTGACCCAAAACAGCAATCAGGAATTCCTCAGTCCGAAGCAATTGCAACAGAGTAAGGAGATGGCCTTGAAGGAGCACAGCCTGGATGAACATCTGACAGAGAAGAGTGTCAGTGGTGCCCTCCTCAATGATTCTCAACTCCAGCATGTGTTCAACACCTCCCATAGCCTGATAAGAACACTCAAGTGTTTGCACGTAGTCGAGGAGGTAGTAGGAATAGCGAGCCACTTGCAGATTCCCCAGAATAGTGATCAATTGCAGGGAACATTGAGCCTCGAGAACAGCATGAAAAGAGCATTGAACAGCTACAGACAAAATCAGACCTAGTCTTCGAGAGTTAAATTGCACGGCAGACATACCTAAACCACTTGGAGTATCCTGTGGAGGCATGGGATGAGGAACACACATAGAAGTTGGACTTCTAAGCACCAGACTACACTGAGACCCGATACCAGCAGCCTCACACTCTTCACAACACTATGAATCCATTGACCAATATGTGCATTGAGAGCCTCATAAACTGCAATGAGTGCACGGGATGCGAGAGTGTTCGATTAAGGCAAGAATTTCCGAGAGAAGAGTGGCAACACTGAGAATGGGAGCTTGCGCAGTGTGCTGATTATGCTCCATGACAAATAGCAGGCCTGTAAGGGAATCAATAAAATGACATGGGAAAAGATGAGCAGACAGACCTGCATAAACTGATGGATATGAGGGTGAGAGACACCAAGAAGTAAATTGGAATGGTTTTTCTTTGAAGTCCATATCAGTATGTGATCTAGCCAACTGAGATCAAAAGCACTGGATAAGTACTGATATTTCAAAAGGATAAGTGCACCTCGCAGCTGTACATCAGAAATCAGAAGAACACAGCCTTAGACAACCAAATCCATGTGGAACTATGGTGCTGTTCACCTAAACACCACTACTTTTGTATAAGGGAAATTTCTCACGCAATTTCCACCCTTTTTCTCTCTTACCTTACAGAAATGCTTAGAATTAGATTAGGAACAAATCCCTAAGACAGTTTTTGAAATAAGTCAAAACTGAGTGAGAAATAGATTTGATCAAAATTCAGATTGGAGTGCTTATATAAATGTTCCTAATAAGGCATATCTAATCTAATCTTGTGGCTATGCATCAAATAGCTGTGCAACATGTTCAGGAATCCTGCAATGGGAAGTATAACACATGGAGCTGAACTGCTTCACCTTTGCTTGCACATCCTTCGCACTGAGACCGGAGTGGTATGCCTCCATCCACTGGATAGTCCTGAGCTCCCATTTCTGTATTGTTTCCAACTTCATGGAGGCCAGGGTTTTGGGATGGTTTTTTTAAAGGGTAGAAAATGTGTAATCACAGTTATCACAAAGGTACTTTTTCACTGCTCCCCAGAAATATTCAATGAAGTTGAGCTCACAGTAATATTTAGGAAGGAATATGCAGAGATGCCCGGCATCTTCAATTACCTCCTGGACAAGATATCATTGCTCCTGGAAATCCGGCTGCATGTCAAGTATTCTTCTGGCACAGCAAGATGTTGCTTCCACTGCGCACTTCTCTGTGCACTGCATCTGTGTTTTGTCCTTCCATAGGCCACATTTCATCAGAACCTGCTGCATGCCTTTTGGAAGATCTGGGAAGTTCAGATGATCTGAAGGAAATACCATCTGCTGAGCAACCTTTACTCCTTCCTTCCAATACCATCCATCTCATTGACATGCTTGCTTTCCTCCAGGTCACATATTCATTCTTGAGGTGAGTAATGTGTCTTTTGAATATGTTGAGTGACCTTGTGAGTTATTGATTAAAAATAATGCTTGATATTGTGGGCCATGTGCCTTCTCAAATGCGGGTATTATGCGTTCGCGAAGCTGCATGCGGGTAAGTAATTTTCCATGGAACTTTATATAACTTGCTTCTTACCTGTTTCACAAAGGCTTCACCATTGCAATACCCCTCATAATTCTTACCATACTCGATGCTCTGCCCCCCATCTTTCAACCAACCAACTATTGAACAAATCACCTCACTGTAATGTATTCCATGTCCAACACCCTTCTTCCATATCGGGAATTCACCATCCAGTACCCAACTGTTTCTTTTTCCATCATTTGCTTGGACAGTCATTTCATCATGTGCGCAGACAACAATCTCACATTCCCCTTCTTCCAATAACTTCTGCACTTTTTTCATTACATCCTCAACTGTGTACTCTGCTGTGTGGCATCAATAGTCCGCCATCTTTGGCAAGAACCTCCCTTGAAGATCTCCAACCACATTCAGCCACTCATGTCTGTCGTAATATAAACCTTTCTTGTGCTTGGTATATTTGAACCCCTCCTGCAGCAGCATGCGATGTGCTGTCGACATACTAATACCACTGGTATCTGGCTTGAGTTGTATTCGAGGGAACAGTTCCACCTCAAGATACCTTTTTAATCCTGTCAGCATCTCCACATTGACAATTGTTTCAAGGTATTTTTTCACTATCGCTGGCACCAGTTGCTGTTCACTAAACTTCACCAACTTCACAGGATACATTGCCCACTTGTTGCTTCATACATATGACTGCACTTCTGTGCAGATATTGGGATCATCGAGGAGGGAAAATGTTTTTGCATGGCATCCGCAGTTGGAAGATGGTAACTCCCGAATCTCGATCCATTTCTTCACCCATGACCACCCAGGAGGTCCTCCCCAGTTGTGCGAAAACCCCTGACTCTCTGCTGCACACTGGGATGCATCAATAAGTTTCCGTTTGTTGTTGACAACCATATGCAGGTATGATTTGATTGCTCATGCATGATATCCTTGAAGACTGTTTTCTCTGCCAGTGAATTGAAGTTTTTCGATTTCATATATATATTGATGGCTGCAAGAGCTTCCTTTTCCTCTTTTATTCGGTCCCTCCTTGCTACCATTCTCCACTCTTTAACTAATACATCAAGCTTTCAATGTTTAAGTGCAGGGGGAGGTCGGACATTAAAGCTTGGTGAGTCAGTGGACATCAGTGGTCCTTCATCTTCATCTGATGACTCGTCATTGATATCTGAGATATCAGATGCATACCCAGTGAAGATGATATCATTATCATTGCTGGTATTTGCATTGCTACTCCCACTTTCAACATCTGCTGTGCTCCTCAGAATGTGCTCGACCTCTCTTAAAGTCGATGGTGAGAAGTACTACAAGTGCTATCATGGCAACCATCATGAATTTAAGGTCACTAAGTTCATGAAGTACAATATAAATGGTATGTTCACTCTTGATGCAGTCCATAATAACATCTAATATACTCTGGTGACTTTCGCATTCAAAGGTCTAATTGGGCATCTCAAAACCCACTTCCCACTCCTTTATCATCTTTACCTAGTTCTGAAGGCACGCTGGGACAACTCCAAGGTCCCAGCTACTGAAGAAGAGATTTCTGTTGCCTGTGGCGCTATACCTATTGATTCTATGGGTGGGAATAAGTATATCAAGAAGATTGAGAACACATCGCAGAACATTATGCACACTTTTGAGCTACAGGCGGCAAAAGCGAAGGTATATTATATATACTACTGTCGAAAATAGCCTGAGTGAATACTAACAATATTATTAGGGTGAATGGGACCAGATGAAATTCGAGGATTTACTAGTCAAGTGGATTGTTGCTTGCGATCAGCCGTTTGACGAGGTCGAGAAGCCAGAGTTCAAGGAACTTCTCTTCTACACTCACAATGGTGCATCGAGTTCGTTCAAGATTCCTGGGTGTACTACAGTGCGGACGAGAGTTATGAAAATGGGAGAGGACACCATTAAATCTGTAAAGGAGATGTTTGAGGTAATGCATGTATATTAGTACTTCCGTCGATTCCAATCATTAATGCGCAATATTCAATAGAAACTTGACGCCAGCGTGACAATATCGCTTGATGCGTGGACTTCTGAGAATCAAATTGCATTTCTTGCAATCGTTGCGCACTACATTACAAATGATGGACGGCTAGGTCAGTTTTAAATTCAAATAGTTCTTCGTAGATCTCCATTACTTATGATCTATTCAGAGGAACTCTTAATCAGTTTCGAGGAGCTGATTGGTCAACACAGTGGGGAGAATATGGCAAGCGTGGTATGGAACACCCTGAAGACATACAACCTTGAGCGTAGCGACAAAGTATGTTCATTTTATCTTTGAGTAAATGAATTTAATACTTAGTATAAATAGGTACTCGCATTTGTCATGGACAATGCTACCAACAATGACACAATGGTATCATCGCTCTCTTCTCTGTACCACAAAAACGAACCTTTCTGTACTTTTGACACCAATTTGTCTTGTCTCCGTTGTATGCCGCACACGATTCACCTTGCTGCTATTAAGGTATGATTTATCGTTTCTTCAATACCGTGCACTCAACTTACACTAACATGATTTCTTTAGCTATTAGAGTGTATAGGTGCGCTTAGCAAGGCTGAAGTCAAGAAGGCCAAATCTCGAAGTGGGGGCTATCAGGAAACGGTCACAATGTCTCTAGACAGATCTATGGATGATGAAGCAGCACTACTAGATCCTGATGAAGAAGAGACAATTCCGACTGATTCAAACGAAGATGATACTGACCACGGAGAAGCAATAGGAAAGGTAAACATTATCACTCTTTGCTCGTTATCATCTCATTGCTTACTGTTGACTTACTCTTAGCTTTGCAAGCTTGTCAGAGCTATTCGTTCCAGTCCTCAATGACGTCAGGCTTGGATTAAGACTGTAATGGTATCCAAAAAAGAAGATGTGTCAGATGCTGCCTTGGAAACCATCAATGTGAAGCCATTAATGCTGATACTTGATGTCAAGACACGGTGGTCATCTACTCACCAAATGCTTCGTGAGTAATCCATAAGTTTCATTTGAATTACAGCTCTGACATGCTACATATCCAGGGCGTGCACTTGATTACCGTACTGCAATCGATAATTTCACTGCGATCGCGACTTTAGAGACTGCGAGCTTTCAGACAGTGAATGGGATGCCATTGAAACAGTTACAAAATGGTTGAAGAAGTTCCGGGCCGCAACAACACAGATGTCAACGACTAAGAAACCTATGCTGTCTCAGAGCGGCGCTGTTTTTCGTGGACTTCAGTGGGAGCTAAAGGAAGCCCTTTCCAATCTTCCAGATGATTCCCCTGAACACCTTCGAGAGGGTCTAGTGCAAGCTCATTCGAAACTTAGTGTGTATTATGCAAAGTTTGACCAGTCACTGTTATATACCTGGGCAGCACGTAAGTAGTTATCATTTAACTCTTGTCCCCATTATCTCTAATATTCGTTGTTATAGTTCTAGATCCCCGTATCTCGTATGCAGGCCTTGAAATCGACTACAGTGAGGATGAAGGGCTTGCTGAGTATCTTGTCGCAGCCCGCAAATCTCTCATTGATTATTACCATGCTCATTATGCAACACATTCGACTCCAGCCACTTCCACAGCTCTGTCATGGTCTGCCCCAAGGCGAACCACTACTTCAACAGAGGACCCAGATCAGGATGACTTCACCTCTCGGTATTCACGGAAACCTCGTACCGATATTGACGAGCTCAAACAATACTTCACACTCCCGCAGGAAGATTTCAGAACTTGTGACCCTATTCTTTGGTGGTATAGCCACCGCTTTCAATTTCCTAATCTTTACCGACTTGCACGTGATATATTAGGCATTCCAGGTATGTTTCTCGCATGTGGCATGGTTCTATGCATATTAACATGCTTTATATAAGACTCTGCTGTTGCTGTTGAGCGCATTTTCTCTGGTGGATGTGACACCATCTCTCTACATCGTTCCAGTTTGAAGGCGGACACAATTCGGACTCTTATGTTGGTGAAGCAACAACTACAACTCAAGCGTGTAAAGGTTATCGAATTAGACAGCTAGTACATAATCTACATTCTATCCTACAGTTGTGTATGCAGATATGATGTAGATATGCAATATGTACCACTACATGCAAACTACATGAACTCATCTCACTCGCAACACTGTCAGAATAGTAGCCGTATACCGTAATACGGCCATCTTTAAGGCCGTACCGTACCATTGAGCCTCAGAAAATGCAGTCATACGGTACGGCTGACGGTACGGGAATCAGCCATTAGGTGCCGTGGGTATACGGCCGTATGCCGTATACGGTACGGTTGACAGCCCTACTGAATAGTACTTCTTATCTCTATAGACTTGTCTTGGGTGCTCTGGAACCCCTCTTATCAGTGTCTGGACCTCCCAATGCACATGGGAGGATGTCTGCCAAGTTCTGTCCATGTGAGAATATCAAGTTTCCATGCAGTGCAAGCTGAGGTCAAGACTGAACACACATGAATTCGACATTCCCACACTCGATGTCTGTGCTGGGTGCACTCTAGATAGCTTGGGCTTTATCAATGATGTCATTTCCTGATAATGTCTTTGTGGTACTGCACTGCCCTCTGGGTATGGGGATATCTGATATGGGGCTGTAGCCATAAACAAATGTATGTGCCTTTAGTTTTAATAGCTACTATGGTGCAGTGGTCTGGGGTGTCACAGCAAGTGGACTTTTCTCTACTGCACAAAGTTGCATGTTTGAACCTGGCTAGTGTACTTGTTACTTAGAAATATAAAGAGAGTGTAAGGTGGTCACTAAACATGCAGCAGCAGTACATATTATGTTGTAGATGAGAGAACGCGGCTGGTCGTCTAAAACAAAGAAAATGCGAGTCGGTAGAACGTCCGTTCGACCTTGAAGGTTCTAAGGTGTCGTAGGAAGTCGTTAGTGATGTAAAAAGGTAGTTGGAAGGACCCAGCAAGAGATATAGATAGATCTGGCATTGAGACGAGCTTGGAGAACGAGAAAGACGATGAGAGAGAGAAGAAGAGACTATGAGAAGACTTGGAAATGTTACTGGGCTTTCTGTGAGTGGGACTGTAATTCACTGTTTGAAAAGAGAGGTAGATACATGGTTTATATAGCAGTTAGAAGTGAAAATAATGAAACTAAAGTAGGAAATGTGTGACGGCACCACAATTAGGAACGATCTAGACGGTGTATGAGTAATTAGGAACATGGAGAAGGTAAGGGTAAGTGTAAACAAAATGAGAAGAAGGTGAAATAGACTGAAAGGAAAGATAAATGAGACGGTTTTCTCAAAACGGCACTACGGACTTGGTATTTTGAAGGTACGGCCATGTAGTCTAGACCGTTTCGGATGTTTTTGAGGATGTTAGACGATCCTGATGAGTCTTGGTGTGTATGGTCGGTGTTCAAAGAGCAGTCCTGAAACGATAGCGAGTCGGAGGTGCGTACACGTTCAATATGTGTCCTGTCAAACTGAGAGCCGGCGTGGTCACGTGATCGGGGGAATCTCTTGAGAAATGCTGAAGTCGGAATAGGGAGCACGGAAATAAGGACTTTTGTTGTGCAGGCGAAACACCTGCTCTACAATGTTTTTGGTATTTTATATCCCTTGTTTGGTTTTAGAGAGCAACATGGGACCTCAGTTCTCCCTCTGTAGTTTCCCTTATGTTGTGCCCACTGCCCTTAGGATGTGAAAGAAATAGATTAAGCATAATAATAAGGAATGTCTCATAGAAGTAGAAGTGCCAGTGTATCACTAGTGTGGGTGAGTAGTTCACAAAGTACAAGTAGGACTCCAGGCAAGTAATTCTATCAGGTAGGACCAAGACACTCACTCAACCTTGGTGCTCAGCATGGACTCCAGGCCTTAGTTCTTTTATACCAAGTGCTCAAGCCTGCTCTACTATGCTAGTGGGTTCAAGGCCTTAGTGATCTTGTGTCTCTAAGTGCTCAAACCCTCTCTAGTGCTTATCTCTCTAAGTTGTTTCTCTGATTTCCTGAACTATGCTGTTTCTCCATGTTCTGACTCTCTGACTTCGCTTTTCTGGCTCTCTGTCTGCTATCTCTGACTCTAGCATTCACTGGTGTCACAACTGTTCTCTATTTTCAAATACTACTACTAGCACTGCTCATAGAGAATGAATCTGGTGGGATTGCATAGTTTATTTACGTGAATACAAGCTTCTTTTATACTACTTGGCTAATATGTTTATGTAATGAATTAATATGAACAAATGCAGTATTTATTGGTAGAGACTGGTTCTGGGTGTGTTACAAACTTACAAGTGACTTGGCTCTGGAAAGGAGCTCCAGGCAAGAGGCATGTGAAAAGTTGTGACCAATCAAAATGCTCCTATATTGCACCTGTCTCATCCAAGACTATTTCCATTGGCTGATTGGAGTGAGAATGTATGGAAACCTGGACACTTATGCTTCAATTTGATCAAATGATATGGGACTCTGACAATTAGCATATCGGCAAGTTGGTTAGATATCATAATCTAAGGGTGTATTTGTGCCAAGTCAGTTCTTGCTCAGCACACCTGCCATCTTCTTTGCCAGTCAGTCACTGCCATCTATTGTCCTATTCCTTTCTGGCTTATACTTTCCTACCTACCCTCCCAATGTCAACACTCACCCCATACATAATATCCCCCATACATGCAATGATACACCCCCATCTACTACTAGCTGTTACATGGGGGATGAAACAGGCCCTTCAACTTGTGATGCCAGTCAGCAACTCAACAACATCCATTGACTCTGCCACCATGTCCATAGACTCGTATCCTAATATATTATATATCTGCTGCCTGCAATGTTATAGATGCAAAGGGATTTTCATCCCAGTCTCACATACAGTAATACCACCAGCAACCTTCGATTCTACCACTTCCTCAATGCACACCACACCTGCAGTGGCATCACACCCATAATAAAAAAATGCTTTCTTTACTTCTTTTATACTTACAGACTGTAATGTACCCACATCACTCGCCCTTCCTAACCTCTTGATACTTACAGATAGCTGGCATGCTCATGACGCTGATCAATTCCACCCAGTGGTTGCATAATGGTTATTGTTGCATACTTTTTCCTTTCCTCTCCTTACTGCCTCTTTAAACTTTCTTTACACTAATCCCTTCACCTCCATTGCATGCACTATCATTGCTATCATGGTTCATATTATGCTTCACACTGTGTGCATCAGGAAAAATCAATATTCTGAATTGTGTCTCAGTGAGGGATATTACACCGATTCTTCCTAATTCGCATCCCTGAGGTATAATTAGGTGTGGTTAGGGGTACTGTAGGACATCGAATATCAATTACATACAGTTATATGCCATGAGGTGAAATGACAGCTAAATTAGGGCTCATGTCGAACTCAGTTATTCCTAATTAACATGATGAAACATCATAAATTTAAACTAGAACACGATACAAATGCTTGTCTGTGAAGCTATTAGTGTAGAAAGTTTGGCATTTATCCAACACGTTACTACTTGTCCAATCTTGTTCTGCATATGGACCAAACTTTGGAAATAGGTGAATACTGCGCCGGATATTCTCAATTGGAATGATTTCACAAATTGTTGGTGTACCATTCTCATCACGGGGTTGGGTTAGCTTGTACATAAGATGGTTCGGGTCTGGAAGCCTCAGAAAATCGCTGTACCACTCAACATATGCAAGATGTTGAGGGGCATTAGCAGGGTCTCCAAAGATAACATTTTGTGTGCGAGGCGGGATAGAGAAAACCACTCTGATACGACCAGCCCTCAGACCTGTGTGATATTGAACTGTAAGAATCATAATACACCACTGTGCATTCTTGAATGAATACAACTTACCTGCAATACCTGTAACCCCGGCTTCACCCTCTGAGTCTATGAGAGCAGTGTCAAATCATCCCGGAACTTCCTTTCTCGATCCGCAATGCAGTCCAGGTTGCACATGAATTGAGTCTGCAGTGGTTGTTTTCTCAGAGAACTGATCTGTATGCAGAAACTTAATTCAGTGCCAGACGCAGAAGTTATTAAGGGGCATCAAAACACCCCAGATAGCTTGTTCGAGGCGTCCATCGTTAGTAATAGTACGGTTGTTTTGAAGAGCAACGAAGCGTGCAAATGCTTCCTGGAAGTAGGTGGCACCATAACTACTTACCAAATCCTGAAGCGAAACCTTTCTTGCCGAAGGAGCCTTCGAAAGAAGCATCATACGATGAAGTTCCAGACCAGGAGGTGACCACTCCTTTTGTTTCGGTTGTGGTTTACCACTATGCCACCATATAATGTATTGGTCATGGTGAAACATCTTCTCCTTTCTCTCTAACCACAAAGTCATTTGAGTGAATTCGTCTTTATGGTTCGTGGCATTATACGCATCTTTAGCAAAGTCGATGTGAAGTCTCTCGGTGTATTCGGTGTTGAAGTTGTCTGTGGTTCCAAAGAGTTTGATCTTTCTGACGTAGTGCATCAAGAAATGAAGCTTTGGAAGGTTGAAATTTTTGTGAACACCAAGATCAATAAATATCTGCTTGTTGTCGTGGAATCGGGTTAAGGAGTCTTGAAGAAGTTGGAGTGTGACATCAGTGTGTACTGGATATTGTGCCAAAAACAAGAAGTCCAGAATGGAGTGAACACAGCAAATCAACCATGTCGAAGACATCCCATCTGCAAGTGGAATGTCAACCACAAGGCCCATTAGAATCTGGGCCATTTGATCGTGTTCTTGCCCAGTAACTTGCGACAATGTACTGATACCTTTCATAAATAAACGAATGTTAACAAATGGAGTGTTTTTAAGAGGTCCCTCAGCACCTTCGCATTGCCACACTGTATGTTTGATGTCGGCTAGATCCACTTCTTCGAACACTGGTGAATCAACATGATCAAGGGTCTGTGGGTGCTCAATCTCGAACCCTGCTTCTTCTTCTGCATTCATCACATCGTTATCCATAGCCTCCTCGTCGCTTTCAGATAGCATATCACTACCAGCATCCACCATTTCGATATCATCTGCGTTAAAGTCTGCATAATCTCCGAAGAAGTCCCCATTCAGATCGACATCAATGAAGTGCATCGAGCCCATTCCCAGTTCCCCGTCAACATCATCCCTGAAGTTTTCATCATCCAAGTTTTCGTCCAACGACCCCAGCTCAGAGGTCATATCCAATCCATCAGTAAGGCCCTTTTCCTCATCATCTTCTTCATCGCTCAGAATCTCTTGCATACCAGCCTCTTCATCCCATAGAAGGGTTCGACACGCAGGATTGGCACTATGCATGAGATGACTCCGTAGCCCCTGGCGTTTTACTACAGCATTGCTTGCCTTACACCTCATTGGTGCGTTGAAGATATATGGTAGACGTTGGGCAGATGCAGGTGAGTGTCAAGTTTGTTCTGTCAAACTATCATGCCGGGCTAATTCTTTCTCTTTCCGCTGTACAGACCCACATTGATCACTTGAATCACACACGTCCCATTGCTGAGGCTATCGTGTTCAATATGTGCACAAAAGTCTGACACAGTGACGATGAGCAATCACTGTGATCAATCACATTGTTATGGTGCACAACAACACCAAAAATTTTAAGGTTCTCTTTCTTTCTCCCAACGTCCACCATCCCTATTCTTTCTTTCCACTAAACTCGCTCTTTATAACCTTTCTATCTTCATCCATTCCTTCGTTATGGCCCAGACTAAGAGGATATCATCTAGCAGGACTTCCAGGCAGAAGACGAACACAAAAGTCGTCGGTGTGTATTCCACTGCACATTTTCTCTATTCTACTTCTAATGTGTTTGGAATCGTATAGAACCTGCCAATGCCATGAGATCTTCCACCCGTTCAAAAAAACGTCCCCACACTCCTGAGCCACAGCAGAGAGCTAAGGGAAACAAAAATATGTTCGTTTTTGATGTTCAAAGCCCAGGCCCCTACCTAACGATGCTTCAGAGACGAAGGTTGCTGACCAGGCAAATCCTGCTCGCCGAGGCCGTCCAGCCCAAGCCGTTCATATGAGCTCGGACTCCGAGATGGAGGACTCCCCTTCACCTCCATTCCGTCGCCGTACTCAGTCCCGTCTCGCACCAGAGGATGACGATGAGATTTCCTCTGATGAGCAGATTGAAGCTGAGGATGACAATGGTGAAGAGGACATCGATGATGACCTCCTTCGTCATGACAGTGATGCTTTAAAGGATGTCTTGTCCTCTGAGGTATGTTAATGTGATGTACATTCATTGAAGCAACTACTTATGTTCTTTTATAGGGTGCCCAATGGGCACTTGGTGATTCATCTGATGATGACGATCTTCCTAATAATCTTATTAGCAACTCTGACACCGAGGGCCACCATGGTGAAAACATTGATGGTGGCGCTGACGAAGGAGGCAACAGTAATAGTGATGATGAGGAGCATGCGAGTGAGGATGAGGATATTATTGAACGGCGACTCAAGGTAAGCAAGGCTTTTCTTTCAAACTTTCACTCTTACTTACTGTTCTATCTTTCAGCCGAGTCGACGCACAGAGCAACGACAAGCAGAGGTATGGCTTCGTTATTCATTGATATACTGATTCATGCTCATCGGTACTCTATCGCAGCATCCCCAATGGCAATCTGTCGAGGGGAACGTAGCAAAGACTTCGAGCAACAAGGTAATTAAATGTCTATTACATTGTTATGTTAACTAATTACATCTTCCAAGGGACGAAAACAGCGGCACCATAGCTATGTCAATGACGGCTGGGAGATTGAGTCGCATTATGTACCTCCTAAGCCCCAGGCTCGCGCAATCTCGCTTCTCAACCAGCCTCTCCCCATTATGACTATTGTCCGAGTGGGTATATGCATTGCAACAGCTGATGCCCTTTTCAAGACATTCTTCCCCGATGTTGGTGCAACTTACGGGCTGTTTCGAAAGCTTCTTAGAAGTATAGCAACACAGCGTGGATACCACATTCTTGCTGCTCGCCTCAGTAAGGATGTAGTAATGAGCCCAGAGTTGGCATGGGTTGTATGTAACATTATTTATCGATGTTCTTCTCTGACTGACAACAACCTTAGCTTAATCACCACATTTGCACCATGAGAGGAAAGTCCAAGGTTGTGGTTGCTACAGCTGTAGGGGCCTACTATGGAATTGAAGCCCTTGATGTTAAGACGCGCGTAACGTTCGTGAGTGACCGCCTTGAGACTGGGGACTATATCTATCCCAAAAATGAGGTAAGCATTCGCCATTCCAAATATTCACTATAACTGAGCCTTTCATTGTCGCAGTTCGCGAACGTTATCAGCACCAAGCCGTATCAGCACCCATGCATGATTACTGGGTTGCGCAAGTATGTTTTCGTAGGTGGCCGAGGTACTCTAGCTCAAAAGCACGCCACGCGTTTCGAGTCTACTCTTCCAGAGTTTCCGAATGAATTGGAGCTTCCCTCCTCCATTGTTTCGCTGATTGCAACCTCGGTGAGTACTGTCAATATACCTTCTAATTGCATGATGAGCTTAAAGGCTATGTTACAGATCCACTCAACACTTTCTGACTGGGGTACTGGTACCCACAAGCATACAGACTACAACATCGATGCTCTCGAGGATGTTTACAACAGACATGAAGAATTCCTGTCTGATATCCGCTTCCAGAGCCCAGGATGGTACCATGTCCTTATGCATACTCTGTACAAGGCTTGCAGGTACGCGTTGTTCACTCCTTCTTTTTACTTGTGTCTTATTCTATCCCAGTACTGGATCACATACTGTCATGACCACAAGCTTTGTTCAGAAGGCCAGGAGGTTGCTCGACCTTGAAGGTATGGATGATGTCGCAGCTCCACAGGGTATGTCGGCAGGAGCCGCCACCGCCGCATCTGCCCCGCAGTCTGGAACAGTGACAGTCCCAGAGTCTGGAGCTGTGGCTTAGTTGATAATCACGTCAAAAATAGTACTCTTTTCAACTTTGTTTGGGGGTCGTAGTACTACTATCAAAATGTAATGTAATGTTGCGTACTTAGTCCAATGCAAAGATCGTTGGCAATTCTACCAAGCATTGATACTGAATAATCATTGAGTAACTAATGGATTACTGCTGCTAACTACTTGATAACTGATGAATAACTATTGAATGGCCATTGCTACTGGTCTGATAGACTACCGCTACATGAGCAGGGAGTTAGTGGCAATGTGTCCTAATTCACACATGACCCGAGTGTAGCAGTCCGAATTATGCTAATTATACACATTCAACCTATTCGCGATATGAGACATATTTCAACCTATTTACTGCTATTTCGGACTAATCACACATCCCCTACACATAAATATAACTTTCAGTTTTTCCTGATGTGGTTATCCCTCCCCATTCAATATATTATATACTCTTCCTCATGATTGTGCCTTTACTATTTAGTACATTCTTTCTCTGCCCATTCCATGCTCCATGCTCCATTTTCATTATTAGCTTAATATATTAGTCTTAGTCTCAATGTTTACATAGTACCCTATGTGTTAGTTGTACAGAAAATGGTAGCAAATGTCTAGTGAAATAAGTAATGTGAAACAGAAACCATTCCAGATCCTTGATCTACATCTCAAGCATTCATGCATTATGTCCTGGGTTACCTACTTCACATGGTATTTAACTGGATTTGACCAACTGAATCTGGGGTATGTGATGAATGATAATGGACAGTATGACCTGGGCAGCACCAAGCAGCCAACTTCCAGGATGAAGACAGAATATCTAATCGACTTGCCAATATGCCAATTGCTGGAGCCTCATATCATTTGATGAAATTGAAGCATAAGTGTCTGGGTTTCCATAAGAAAGAACCTCCTGTAACCACCTAGTCCAAAATCCGAGGTCTTTATGCTCTGCCTCCCTTTTCCCCTAAATTTCACCTATTTCCCATGAATTTCACATGAACATCACTTGAACTTCAGGTGAAACTATGCTCACCTTTTTTGTATTTTGGCAGAGAGCAGGCAAAATTTTGAGTTCAATACACTGACACATAGTCTCAACAGACTCCATTGCGAGTTCACTGAGGGTCCACTGAGAGTCCTATGAGAGTTTTGGGAGTTTGGTGAGACTTCTGTGGGAGTTGAGTGAGAGTTGCGAGAGTTCAATGAGAGTTCATTGAGACCTGGATGAATTTTGCAACTCTCAGCAGCTCTCATTGGACTCTCAATGAACTCTCAGTTAGGTGAGAGTCTGGTCTATCAAGCAAGGGGTGTCAGATCCTCTGATTGCGGCCATCCATGCTGTCATACAGTGGGTTAGGGGGGGTCCCAAACTGGGCTAGTCTGGCTGACATGGCACATCTGGCATCCGGCATTCTCCGCAACGCGAACTCGAGTTTGCCAGTGCCACTGCCAGTGAGAGATTGGTGAGAAATGCATCCAAGATGCATCTCATGCCCTCTATGAATGATGATAACTTAGTTCTGTAGAATTGCAGTATTTACTCGATGTCATTTGACATTTATTTCCTCAGACTCCCTGCCACAATAAACATGAGCTTACAGTCTGACTCATCCGAGTCACTGTCATGGTCAAGGTTGGCGGACACAAGGCAGGGCTCAGTGAATGACAAGCAAGGAGCGGGAAAGCAAGAATGGGAGACAAGATGTGCATTGATTCGACAAGGGGACATACAAGAGAGACCTATCTACATATAGGTAGGTATGTGCTTGGGCCTGTGCACGGACATACACATGGACCCAAGGATGTGACCATCACAGTCACCATGTACTTACATGTAGTCTATGGAAATCATGTATTCCATACGAACTACCAAGAATCATCAACAGACTCACAACGAATTCATTTTCCTAATGTGCAGAGAATTAGCAAATATAATAAACAGGTATTCACTGTGTTATTGTTAGTGTTCATCTGCAACATCAGCTCATAGCTTAGTGAATGTAAGTGCCACTCTATTCAACTTTCTCCTGAAAAGCAAAGTCATTGGACGGATGCTCTATAATTTATATGTTGGCTTACCACGAAGAACTTGACAGAACAGTCTTATTCTAAGTCTAACAAACTGGTAGTAGTTGAAGTTGATATAAGTAGTGCCTTCGGATAATTATACTAGCGTGATACTAACTTCAAGCTTCACTTAAACTTGAAGTTAGTTGAAGTTTTTACGGTTGAAACTGTTCAAGTATTACCAAACTACAAGTTTACAACACACATCTCATCAACATAAAAGCAAACTTGAAGCAGACTGTCTTTAAGAATCAACTGCACCACAACTTTCTTATTAACACATGGTCAGTACTTACACACAGCATTGTACTTCATAAACAGGATATTCCTAATTCTTGTCACTGCAAGTACTACTTACATGCATGATAAGTAAGTACATGTCACCCAAAGTGGCATTTGAAGAGGACTGCCGACATGCTGACATGCGAGAAGTTGATGGCATTCTGTCCTGTAAACTGTGCTCGCGTGGCACAATGAGATGGCCACGATCGGAATCTTTGACACCTCTTGCTATCGAGAGGTATTAACTGAAATCTGTTGAAAATCTGTAAGTACCAAGCTCACTGGAGGCCAGGCTGAAGACTCCGAACATTGTGATCTGTCACACATATGTGACTGATGCATGTAACTCTAAATGACGTTGCATAACCACCTCTCTTTGCTACCACCAGCATCTCCCCTCTTTGTTGCTGTTGTCGCCGCCACCGCCGCCACTCTCTCGCCCCACACCTTCTGCTCTTACACATTCTCCACATTCACACTCTACATCTCTTTCCCATGTCGTTGTCTCCTCTCTGCCACGTCAACATCACTGGATGTTGCACTCCAGCCATGTCATCAATGCGCACTGGCTGACATTGTACATCAAATGCTGAAAGCACCCCTTTCCTTCCTCCTCAATGTGGGACACGCAGGGCGCACATTCATCCTCATTAATCCAGCTCAATGTCACCGCCTGCCATGCACATTGACATGAAGACATGTCCAATGCCTTTGACAGTTCCCCCAACTGCCCTCACCACCACATGATTCCCCATCGACGCAGCTGGTGGTTGAGCGCTAAGGTCAAGCTACCATCAACTAATGCTCTCTGCATCCAACATCAAGCCCTTCCACATTGTGAAGGCTATCCACGTCCCCAACGTCAAATGTGGCCAATGTGACCATTTCGATGGAATCTTCGTGGGGCAACAGCACTGAAAGGAAGGGTAGAACTGGTTGTCGGTATGTTTTGCCTTTCGCTTTTGATTGCCAACAACACCAGCATGCAGCTCAGGTGCAACACCAATGGCTCCTCACACACTTGTTTCAATCCCATTCGCACGCAGATATTACTTGTACCCTTCCCATCCTCCTCTTGAGTCTTGTTTATCTCTCTACTACATGTACTGTCCATTATATGTTGTACTTAGATAGTTATTATGCATGAGTTTTATACAGAAGAGCTGCAGTCAATATATATGGAATCTTGAGAGGTGGTAAGTATTAGCTGAGAGTTCAGTGAGAGCTTTTTGAGAATTCAATGAGAGTCAGCTGACTTAAGAAAAAATTACTTGAGGTAATATGAAAACTCTCACTGGAATCTCACTTGACTCTCATACAAATCTCTATTAAATCTCCATAAACTCTCAATAAACTCTCAATGAACTCTCATTGAAATCACAACGAACTCTCTGAGTGTCCAGTGAGAGTTCTGAGAGTCCAGTGAGAGTCTGTTGAGAGTATCAAGAGTCTGCTGAGAGTTCATTGAGAGTTTGGAGAGTTCATTGAGAGTTCACTGAGAGTTCATTGACAGTTGTGGGAGAGTGTGACATACACCAAATTTTGCATCTCATGTTCACCTGAATGTCACCTGAATGTCACATAAATTACATGTAGAATAGGGGAATCATGTGAATATTAGGAGAACAGGTTCCTTTGAATTTCCCTAGAAATTCACATACACACAATGAGATTTCAGTATGCAATGTGAATTTCACTTGAACTTCATGGGAGTAAAAAGATAATGCCCTCAAAGAGATCTTCATGCTCCACCCCCCTTTCACCATGAATTCATATGTAAATTACATGAATTAACCCTCAACAAGGTTCAAACTCTTGGCCAGCTAAGTATTTACTTACATAATAAACTATCAACATGCAATACCACTGCACCATAACATCTGCAGAACTATTATTATGTATGCTGCTTACCCCTCTATCACATTCAGCACATTCTGGCTGCTGGCAACTCCTGCTTGCATTGTTCACATCACCTGTCATTCACTGACTTCTTTCCTTTCCACCACCATCATCACCTTCTGCTCCTTCCCCTCTCCACAACACTGCATCCATTGCCCATTGCTTGCCCGCCATGACATGCCCCTAGTAAGTATGTCCATGCTCACTGCCTCTCCCACCACTGGTGTGATGCCTCCTGTGTTTTTAGGCATAAAATAGCATGTTAGTAACAGTTACTCAGATACTTACAAAGACACAGAGTTAAGGACAGGGGTAGATAAGAACTAGTGTTTTATGTACATATTTAGTAAAGAACAGTCTGAGAAAGTATTTGTAACCCATGCCTTCCATTTGTATTTAAGTAGCTAGTAGTAGAGGGTGGAAGGGCAAGTAGGATTCAGCCTTTCCATCCCATTAGTTATATTGGGTAGTGGATTAGTAAAGATTCTGCTTCAAAGAAATATAAAAGATTTACTGTAATTGATTGAAACCAGTTGAGAAGTTTGCTAAGTGTCTGAGAGCTCCAGTGAGGGTCTAGACTTAGGAATTCTAATTGGAATT